>OY744532.1:70924305-70954305 GCA_963556195.1 Sepiola atlantica | reverse complement strand
TGTTTTTTCTAATGAAATAGCCCGAAACAATTTGTTTTAATAACTTTTTTTTATTAGTAAGTGACGAATATATAAATGGTAAGTGACTAACTTTTAACATTACCATGAATTTTACTTTACCTTTCAAAATTCTATCTCGCCTCTACGTGACTTACACATTATTAGATTCATTATTATTTACTATTAAGCGATTATTAATTGAAACCATGAATTTCATAGCGTAAAGTAAAAAAAATAACTCGCTTTAAAAATGCTATTTTCAAAATAATTTAATCAAAAATTTTATACGCCATAAAATCAGCCATGTTGATACTTTGTTAATAGTCGAAAAAAGAATGAATTATTTAGAAATTTGAAAGGAATTATGAAGCATTTAAACTGCTGAATAGAAAGTCATTTCTGGCTTTAAAATTCTTAATAAATCATCGTGTATTAAAATATTTCAAGTTTTCGAAGCTATTCGCATCTAATAATTGTATAAATAAAGATTGGAAAAACGTTACCGTAAGAAAATTAACTGCTTCACGATCACTTCAGTTATCAATGTTTTTTAATTGTCTATTTAATTTTATATATATATATATATATATATATATATATATATATATATATATATATATATATATATATTTTAATTTTTATCTACACAGACATGTACAAAATCTGCGACACTGGCATGTCGATGTTATCGATCAACAGTTATTATAAACTTAGATCTCATCAGGAAGAGTTAGAATCCGATCTTAACCTCAGATCGTATTTGGAGAGAATGAAGTGGAGAGAAAAAGAAGAAGAAAGCTGACTTGAAAATTCGCTTATGCGCCCTGAGTTTAAAATAACTCTCGATTTTTTTGCATATTACCTTGCATGTTTCTTTCCCCACACACACCCCACACACACCTCTTTCCTCTCTCGGTCTGAATCAACAGACGGTTTCATTTCTCTATCTGTTTATCTATCTATCTATCTATCTATCTACTCTCTTCATTATATGTCTCTCTTTCCACTCTATTTTATTTTATTTTATTTTATTTATTTATTTGTTTTGTTTTGTTTGTTTTAGATTTTAGTTTTTAACTTTTTAAATTTTTAACGGCCCTAAATCACGTGACTCCCTAAATTTTGAAATTCTACATTTATTTTCTTCTTCTTTTTCTCTCCACTTCATTCTCTCCAAATATGATCTGAGGTTAAGATCGGATTCTAACTCTGTCTGATGAGATCTCAGTTTATAATAACTGTTGATCGATAACATCGACATGCCAGTGTCGCAGATTTTGTACATGTCTGTGTAAATAAAAATGATCATATATACAGCTCTATTTGATATTGAGCACTTTTTATAAACCCGGTTGAAATTCTTTGGATTACTACCCTGTGGATGTTTTTACCTGGATTATTACCATTATTATATATAGTTATATATATTTATTTATAAACAATGAAATAAACCTGATAATAATAACCCGGAACAATTTGTTTTAATTAATTTGCTATAAAAGTTATTTAAACAAATGGTGCTTGTACAGAGAAACGTACATATGAAAAAACGCTAAAAATCGCAGTTACAATTAAATTAACCGGAAAACTCTTTGATATACTTATGTATCAAGCAAAAATAGGTTTGTACACCAAAAATTAGCAAAAACTATCAAGTAGAATTGTAATAAAAAATAAAAATTCGTTATATCGTTTAATCGGGTCGACCATTGATTCGAGCGAAAAACACAAAATTCAGGGAGGGGGTAACCCAGTCTGTCATATTAACACGTAATAAATCAATGGCAGTAATCAAAATACAATGAAACTGATTTTTATTTTTAATTAAAATTCTACTTGATCAATTTACTTTTTGGTGAGGATACTTATTTAAATCTGCTGCGTAGGTATATAATATTGTTTTGCTTTTGTTTTTTGTAGTATTGATAATTTAATCCGAAAATTGTTTCAGGTTATTTCATTAAGAAGACAGAAAACAAATTACTATTCGCCAGCGTTAAAGTACTGACGTCACATTCGGCCGCCATGGGTAAGTACGAAGTTTCAACATTACCGTTTGTTTTTGTTTTTTCCCGCCAAAGCGCAGCCGCTTGCACATGTGAGTTGTTTTGTTCATTGTCGTTGTTTGCTGTTGGCTTTCATCCTCATTTTTGTTTTTGTTTTTGCCGAAGGCGCAACAAGTTGTCTACCAATGCAACGAGAACTGCCTTTTGTTCTGATTCGCCCCATCCATAGACGTACAATGTGACGCTCGATGGAACAAATGCAGTCAAACTCGTACAGTAGGGAATGAAAGGACGGAAAGACAAGAAAAATAACGAGGCCGATTTCAGATAAGCGTGTAGGTAGTGATGGCGGTATTGGCGCCGCTGATGGTTAGTAGATGTCCCCAACCATAAATTGTAATAAAAGAAATAAAAAGGTGTGTCCGAATGCGTGTGCTCCCCCTACACACACACACACACACACACATACACACACACGAGCCTGTATTGCACGCGTGTTTTCTTTGTAGAATGTGCCGTTGTTTTCGATATATGCCCATCATAAAATGCGCACACTTCATGAAGAGTCTCCGTTGTTTCTTGTTCGTGTTAAGTAATTGTTTGCTGCATTTAGTCTGGCACAAGATCAACAGAGCTTGGTGATTGTACAAATGTGTTCTTCATAAAATAATGAAAAGCAACGCTCAATGATGTTATTGATTGATTTTTAGATGCATCCTCGTTTATTATTTTTCCTTGGTCTGTAACGTTTCAGTTGGTCTGTCACGTTTCAGTTGGTCTGTCACGTTTCAGTTTAGCCTGTCACGTTTCAGTTGGCCTGTCACGATTCAGTTTAGTCTGTCACGCTTCGCTTATTCAGTTGGTCTGTTAGGCTTCAGTTTAGTCTGTCACGCTTCGATTGGTCTGTCACGATTCAGTTTAGTCTGTCACGCTTTAGTTAGTTTGTCACCCTCCAGTTTGAAATAGATTTGTAAAATCTGCTTAATATGCAGATTTAATGGGCGCATATTAAGAATTCCTGTTCTTTTGCTTTGGTTGTGTTTCTTTTAGAGATGTGGCATTTGACATTAGAACAACTGCAAAGCCACAACCATTCCAACAACCGGACATGTTTTTTATATATATACAAGCATATACAGTGTCATCACTACGCACGCCTCAAATATATAAGAAATTTACTCTGTAAACCCTCCCTCCCCCTCTCTCTCTCTCCCTCTCTCTCTCTCTCTCTCTCTCTCTCTCTCTCTCTCTCTCTCTGTTATTCATACAGACTTCTTTTAAAGCTACCCTAGTATTACTATTTAAATACCCAGACCTATAAACTAACCTTCAATGGATAGGATGAGTAACATTCTAATTCTATTTATCTTTCTCCCACAAGGTAAGATGTGACACAAGGTCAGGAAAGTGGGAAAAAATCAGCGCTCGAGAATTTGAGCAATCTGGCCATTCAAAAATTGCCTGTGCAGCCCCGTCGGCATTCCCCGGTAGGGGCGCCTCAGGCGTTTAGCAATAAACTAACCCCTTCTCAAAGGGTGAGACGGCAAAGCCTGGGAGGGTGCACCTCCTAGAACTGCACAGGACGGACAACCGATAGACCGGCGTAAATCCAGACCCGAAGGCCCGGACAATACCGGTTTATTGGGCGGGGTAAAAAACCCTGGTTAATGTTTGCTTCATTTAGTTTTGAATATATATTAAGACACACACATCCTCTCTCTCTCTCTCTCTCTCTCTCTCTCTCTCTCTCTCTCTCTCTCTCTCTCTCTCTTTCTCTCTCTCTCTCTCTCTCTATATATATATATATATTAGTATTTCATGTATCCACATAAAATTTTATAAGGAGATATAATTTTTTATGTATCAATTTTCAGTATTTACTTCAACAGTGCTCGATACGTAAGTAGAGCTAGGTAGTAAGCTATGAAAATATATTTATGACAATTAAGCTACACATATTTAGCCTGAAGATTCCCCCGGGAATAAAACGCGGGAGCCTCTGTGTAGCTTAATTGCCATAAATATATTTTCATAGTTTACTATATATATATATATATATATATATATATATATATATATATACAGGGTGACTAAAAAAAACGGGCCCCGTGTACACTTTATGTGATATCTCCTTTATTTATTCATTCACCGATTGCCCTTATTTTACAGGACATGGCAGAATCAACGACCGTGAGTACACCAAGACCTCAGGGGGAGCTGGGACAAATAATACACTGTGTTGAATTTTACTACAAGACAGGCTCGTTTAAGAAAACCCAGGACAGTTTCATGCATCAGTTCGGATGTGAAAAGGCTCCCCCCAAAAGCAGAATTCAGAACTGGGTGGACCACTTCGAGAAGTATGGGACCGTGGAGAAATTCAACGCTGCCAGTGAGAACCGTCCAAGCCACTTGGCACGTCCCAAGAAGCGGACAGCCGAGCTGGTCGAAAGTGTGAGAGAGTCTCTTCAGGAGAGTCCGAAACGCTCTGTGAGTAAGCGAAGTCAGTCCCTCGGTATCTCCCGTGAGACTTGCAGGAGAGTGCTGGTGAACAATATCAGGGCTTACCCATACAGAATACAGACGCTGCAGACCCTTACAGCCTCAGACAAGAAGCAGAGGAGCGCTATGGCAGTCAAGATGCTCGATAAGATCGAGGAGACACCAGGTTTCCTTAACCTCTTTTGGACCTCAGATGAAGCCCACTTCCATCTTGACGGAAAGGCGAACTCCAAGACAAATGTCTTCTGGGGGTCCTCCAGACACAATGAAGTAGCCACCAAGCCCCTGCATTCTCCTAATTGCACGGTGTGGGCTGCAATCTCGGTCAGAGGCATCATAGGACCAATCTTCATCGAAGAATCTGGCGCAGCAGTGACAGTCACCAAGGAGCGGTATGTGGAGGTCCTCAAAACCTTCAAGAGTGAGCTCCAGACCCTCTACCCGTCGCTCATGAGCAAGTTCTGGTTCCAGCAAGACGGAGCAAGTTCTCACACCTCAAACCTGTCCTGAGATTGGCTAAAAGAGAACTTCGGAGGCCGAGTGATCAGTCTCAAGACTAATTTTGAGTGGCCACCCCATAGCCCGGACCTAAGCCCCCCAGATTATTTCCTTTGGGGCTATCTTAAGGACATAATGTACGCAAGGAAACCCAGAACCATCACGGAACTCAAGGAAGCCATCAGGGAGGAGATGAGAGCAATTCCCAATTCAGTCTGTAAGAACGTCATGGACAACTTCGTTCTGCGCCTCAAGAAATGCACGGAGCTAAAAGGAGTCCATCTAGAACACATGCTGTAGAACGGAGAAAAAAAGGCCAAATACCCTAGTGTTTTGATATGATGTTGTGAATATAATAAACTAGTTATGCCCAAAAATTCATTTCATTCGGGCGAAACACTAAGAAACAGGGCCTAATTAGATTTGGGGCCCGTTTTTTTGGCCACCCTGTATATATATATATATATATATATATATATATATATATATATATATATATATATATATATATATATATATATTAACAGTTTGATTCAAACAATTGTTTCTGCCCATTTCAAAACATACATTCTCTTGATAACAGAATTTAAGTTATTTTCATAAAAGCTTCATCAGTTAATATATGTTTACCACCACAAATAAGAAAAAACGACAAACATTTCAAAATTGTTCATTTAGCTTATTTGTCCCTTTTTTCATTTTCTTTTCTCGGACTAATGGGAATTCTTTTTAAGTGTATCCTTCTGGATGCAAAAATCAAAACTGGTATATCAAGACAATAAAAAAAAATCTTATATTCTTTCAAAATGACCGCCATTAATTCTATTAATAGTACCATACAAAAATATCTATAAAAGAAAAGATAATTATAAAATATTACATGAATTCTTTTTTGTCCACTATTTTTTTTTTGTCTTTATCCTAATTTTTTTCACGTTTTTCACAAACCATTACAAAGCCTTTATCATGCCGTTTTAATTATTTATTTACTTTAGATAGTAACCTCATATTACGCAACTTCTTGTTTAAACAAAAATCACCTGTACGTTTTTCATTTGCTTCCATCTTTCCATCTTCTTATTCCATCTTTTCTTCTTCTTCTTCTTCTTATTATTATTATTATTATTATTATTATTATTATTATTATTATTATTATTATTATTATTATTATTATTATTATTATTTACTCACTAGGAGTTATCACACAGGTCATCGTCAGTGATCGCCCACTGCCAACAACCTGTGGTATTCCCTGGAGTCTGAGTGACAACAAGTCTCCTCAGACTATTATTATTATTATTATTATTATTATTATTTACTCACTAGGAGTTATAACACAGGTCATCGTCAGTGATTGCTCACCGACAACAACCGGTGGTGTTCCCTGGAATCTGAGTGACAACAAGCCTCCACCTTTTTTGATAACCACCGCAAATGACTTTGCGGTATCGGAACAGTCGCTTACCATTCATTTCTCGCTGATAAGAACCATTGGTCTTCTCTGGGATTTGGATGGCAATAAGCCTCCCCAAGGTCTCAGTGTTACATTATGAGGGGCCCTGTATTCTGAAAACGTGTAAAGTTAGCTAGTATAGATTATGAACTGGGTGAAAGAAATAGGATGGAGTGCAAAATTAGGTGCAACTATAATTTGGGACAAACAGACATGTCTCACGGTGATTTATTCTGGATGTGAGCTGGCAGAGATGAAACACTCGGATCAAAAAGGTTAAACAAAAAGTGATATTGAGTTCTGTTATGACATTCGTTGAAGGGTCAAAGGGCTCTGACGTCACAAATCCTTGGTGAGAAATTAGTTTTCTAGACAGTTCACCATGGAGGCGCGAGATGGACAGATGTCGATTAAGTAGCTCTGCAATGCGTAGAGTCCGGGTGACATCGCCAGATATGGGCTAAGACGCAGAACAAGGTCCCAACAGCGAGACAAGAATATAGCCGATTGCATCCGTCACATTCCACAAGCAGTATAAAAGTGAAGAGCATGAATGAAGGAACCGACGAATGGAAATCTCTCCGATTGAAGTGAGAAATAAAAGAATATAATCTCTCTCAAAAGTCTTGCCTTCGAGCGTTTTTGTCTCCCGTGCATGAAGACAGAATGTGCCCACAAGACAGATACACCACCACGATCACGAGCCAGCAACGGAGATGAGTGTGCAAGCAAACCCACGACCAACAGTGAGGCAGAAATCTGTAAGGTAACTTTTAATATTGATTTAAAACGTAAGAACAATTTGAAACATGTTAAGGACATTATAAGTTTAAAGCCAGTTTAAAGGCTTAAAGACTATTGTTAAAATGTTAATTATTCTGCATGTAAATGAACGCTAAATCTACTAAGAGGCCCGGCCGACGTTTCTAACTTTCGCAGTGAGTTTCGTGTTGTTTCGATTTTTGGTGGTGCTGAGAAACGCTGGCCTCGGGCCTGCGTATTACGAGTTATATGAAAAGATATAGAAAAAGAGTTGTAAAGTATAGTTTAAAATATGATATAGAGAAGAAAAAAGCATTATGTCACATCAGCACTCTCTGCTCTCTTCCAGTGGAGGTTTGGTTTGTGCTGTCCCTCCTGCTGTCTTCTAATCCTCTTTGACCCTCTACAAATATTTCGTGTGGAGTCAGCCTAGGCCAGCGTCATTTTATTTATTTATTTATTTGTTTGTAGTCAGATGCCGCAGCCCGAGTATGTTTTTTGAGGCATGGATTTATACATAATTTTAGTGTTCTCTCATTCAGGCCTAAATGTCCAGGATTATCTGTGACCATAAAATACCATTTCTTGGGGCACTCAAGGCTTCGAAATAACAGAACATTGTTCGGCTTCCTTGTTTGGACTGTTTAAACAGTTTGGATCATCTAAATTTGATAAAAACAATTCTGCGCATAGTTCGAATCGTGTTTGATCGCCTTCAGAACTTATATTATTTATTTTTTCTTTATAATAATATTCAATTGTTGGTCAAACCTTCTGGTTATAAGAGCGTTAACTTTGAAAAGCCATGGTTTAAAGGTCATTTTGTATTTGTATTCCTTGTTTGAACACTTGATGAGTTAATAAACTTGTAAACTATGTAAATGTTATCTATTTCAGCATTTCATTATCCGTATGTATGTATGTATGTATGTATGTATGTATGTATGTTAATTACAAAACTAGTCAGAACATTTTAAAGTGTCTAGCATTGTAATGAACGTTACAAAATTCTTAGCCATTAAGCAATTATACGTTTGAATTTTGAACACGCTTAGAACGTAATCAAATTCTTTGAATCTTACATGCTGTTAGAATGTAATCACACTCTCATGTAACATCTCAACATTATAGACGCTCTTTTTAAGTTGTAAATTACTAGCCGTTATAATAAATATAAAAAAAAACTCAACAGTAAAGACATATTTGTAAAGACACCAAGACTAACACCGCCTGAAGCTGATTTGACGAATCAAATCGAAAATACTCGCGAAAAAAGAATAGAAAATAGAACAAGAACCCCACGGAACTTACATAAAACAATTTGCTCGAAACACTAAATGGATCATTTAGAAAAATGGAAAAATAAAAAAGTGTTATCAAGCAAAAACACTCTGTATTATTTAATAATGTTTGCCTAAATGAAAATATGCTGCATATATATATATATATAAATATATATATATATATATATATATATATATATATATATATATATATATATATATATATATATATATATATATATATATATATAAGTTTACGTATTTGTTATTGTTTTACTGGCGATAGTACCAGCGTTTGTATTTTCCACTTCCTAAGCGGTAAAGAATTATTCAGAATATTGCATTGTCGCCCTTAATAGGACGTTTTTTTTTAATTTTATATATATATATATATATATATATATATATATATATATATATATATATATATATATATATTTACGTCCAGAAAAATAATCTATGGATACGTGTTTCTGGCTATCAACCGTCATCAGCATAGCTTACTTAGACAAAGATCGAACTCTCGATTAAATTGCCTGTAGACTTACGATTTAAAACCTAATCACGACGCATTGCGCGGAATATGTACGACTTTTTATCGCCTAAAAAGTAAGTTTTCGTATTTGTTATTGTTTTTACTGGCGATAGTAACAGTGTTTTTATTTTTTCACTTTCTAAAGAATTATGCAGAATATTACATTGTCGCCCTTAATAGGACGTGTTTTATTATTTTCATATTATATATTTATTAAATTGTACGTACATAAAAGTAATCAATGGACACGCGTTTCTGGCTATCAGTCATCATCAGCATGGCTAACTTAGACAAGGATTGAACCCTCGATTAAATTGTCTGTAGTCTGACGCGTTACCACCAGACTACGACGCCTTGCCCGAAATATCTACGATTATTTAACGCCTAAATATTAAGTTCACATTACTATCGCCAGTAAAAACAATAAACAATACGTGGTAAAACGTCAGACTACAGATCAATTTAATCGAAGATTCGATCTTTGTCTAAGTTAGCTATGCTGATGACAGCTCATAGTCAGAAACACGTGTCTATGGATTACTTGTATGTACGTAAAAATTAATAAATATTATATATATATATATATATATTATATATATATATATATATATATATATATATATATATAAAGTTATGAAAATATATTTAATGCAATTAAGTTACACAGAAGCTTCCGCGTTTCATCCCCGTAAGGAATCGTCAGGCTAAAATGTATGGAGTTTGTGTTGCCGGGTGTTTTTATATATACACGTGGCTTTTAGTCTAGCTAGTTAACCAATCAGATTCTTTGTTATTGTCTTAGGGCTTCTCACACAAAAATGTTCGGTTAATTTTACTACGTATTTCCTATTCTATTGTTCTGTTTTCTATAGCGTTGCCCATCTCCGTTTCTTTGTTGTGTCGAAATAATGGGTGGACTTATTTTAACACGTGCTTGCTCGTATTTCTATTTTAGGTTTTAATTTAGTTTAGTTTTTTATTAACGGATAAATAAACGCGGAAGCCTCTGTGTAGCTTAATTGTCATAAATATATCTAGCTCTACTCACATATTGAGCACTGTTGAAGTAAATACTGAAAATTGATGCATAAAAGATTACATCTCCTTATAACATTTTATATGGATACATGAAATAATATACACACTACTATGATAGGAAACTACTATTCATGAAGAAACCAATGAATTACTTTTTGAATCACGAAAACTTATAGAATTATCAAATGTCGATGAAATCTTCCGCATTTATTCAATAAATGATGTAGAGAAGATTCGAAAAGGCGAATAGATTAAAATAATTCCTCTGTCCAACATCTGTTTCCTTTTTCTATTGCTTCACTTTTATAGTTCATGCCTAAGGCATTTTTGTAAAATTTAAAAAATTACATCTTCATACATTTTTGAAGAAGTCTTTCGAATAATAAAGATGAAGAATCAAAAATCTCACTTTATGTGTTAGTTTGATAGTATTTATTCGGCCTATCCGCTTTTTTTCATTCATCTCAACCTTTTTCTTCATCAATTGTATTATGTATCTTATAACGAATTGAATATATTTTACAGCTCACTTACACCCTTCCGATGTGAGTGAAATGCTTAAACAAACAAAAATGGTATGCACATCGAGGTTTCCCTTTGATAGTTACATAACTTCCAGGAGTTTTGAACATCAAACAACAGCGAAGTTAGCGAAAACAATGTTCTTAGATCTGATGTAAATCTTTGCTTGAAACAGTTTATCAAAAGACGTGACGTCACCTGATGCGACAGTAAATTTTCAAAGCTTCCCAAAATGTCTTCTTATCTGTCACCTCTGTTTTTATATTGATAATAATATCACATTTAAGAAACATTATCCATTGAAAATGAATGCAATAATGTATTAATAGCAGTATTTACTATTAGTATTTATATTTGCTGCTGACAACAAATATGGCGTCTATTTCAATTAAAAATTGATACTAATAACGAAATCGCATAAATCTAAATAATATTCATAGTCGGAGATATATATATATATATATATATATATATATATGTATGTATATATAATAAAAAGATTAGTAATATATATGTATATATATATATATATATATATATATATATATATATATATATATATATATATATATATAATTCTCAGCGATTTTCAACTGATGAAATATTGGGAGAATCTAAACTGTTTCTTTTTGTTTGCAAAGTCA
Organism: Sepiola atlantica; assembly: GCA_963556195.1. NCBI lineage: Eukaryota > Metazoa > Mollusca > Cephalopoda > Sepiida > Sepiolidae > Sepiola > Sepiola atlantica. The sequence continues at coordinate 70,943,062 of OY744532.1, read as the reverse complement.
TATGCAACATATATAATTGCTGATTGATAGATCTAATTTAAACTTGTTTCCTTTTACTAATTGATGAAATAATTTTTGTATTTCTAAATATATATATATATATATATATATATATATATATATATATATATATATATATATATATTGTGTAGACAAAAGATTTTGAAACATCAGTTGGAGATCTTTAATGATTCAAAGCCACCATAACGTTGAGAGATTTACCTTTATGTTTTTTCCTCTTAATCGTTTCCTCCAACTGAAATAAATTTTTCCCCTCATATCTCATTCGACTTTTAGTTTTTAATTTACCATTCTGACGTTTCCTCTCAGAGGGTCAGACGATAAGGCCTTAAGGTAATTTTAACAATTTTCCTTTTTTTCCACTCGTCTGTTTCATTGATTATAATAATGCTTCCTCTAAAATTAATCCTACGATTCTGTTGTACACGAAATATATATATATATATATATATATATATATATATATATATATATATATATATATATATATATATATATATATATATATATATATGAATTTGGGGAGTTCATATTTCTTATTATAATCATCTTAAGAATCTAAAACTAAATAATGTTTCTTCGATGAACAAAACTATAAGTTTGTTTATTTAAAAAAATATATATATATCTTTGAAAATGGAGTGTTTCTCCGAAATATATAAGATAACAGTAATATATATATATATATATATATATATATATATATATATATATATATATATATATATATATATATATATATATATATATATATATATATATATATATATGAATTTGGGGAGTTCATATTTTTTATTATAAGCATTTTAAGAATATAAAACTAAATAATTAGGAAACGCATTCAAAAGGACGTTTTAGATGCAACATTTATTATTACAAATCAAAACAGATTTGTAATATTCTTTTTCCTTGATCTTCACTTTCTAATCATTTCAAATCTGTTTTGATTTGTAATAATAAATGTTGCATCTAAAACGTCCTTTTGAATGCGTTTCCTAATTATTTAGTTTTATATTCTTAAAATGCTTATAATAAAAAATATGAACTCCCCAAATTCATATATATATATATATATATATATATGCAAGATATATTTTTTTTTACTGTTATCTTATATATTTCGGAGAAACACTCCATTTTCAAAGATATATATTTTTTTTTAAATAAACAAACTTATAGTTTTGTTCATCGAAGAAACGTCTTGTTGGTCTGACGTATTTATCCGCTCTGTGATGGAATTCGCGGTTGTAGGTAGAAAGAACTGAAGCATCGGGCATGCTGGGAGTTAAATTCAAATTATTTTCGTTCTTTTTTTTAAGCATTGGTGATAGGTAATAAGTGTCTATAGAAAGCCCTTACAATGCAAGATAGATTTTTTTTTTTACTGTTGTCTTATATATTTCGGAGAAACACTCCATGCTTAAAAAAAAGAACGAAAATAATTTGAATTTAACTCCCAGCATGCCCGATGCTTCAGTTCTTTCTACCTACAACCGCGAATTCCATCACAGAGCGGATAAATACGTCAGACCAACAAGACGTTTCTTCGATGAACAAAACTATAAGTTTGTTCATTTAAAAATATATATATATATATCTTTGAAAATGGAGTGTTTCTCCGAAATATATAAGATAACAGTAAAAGAAATCTATCTTGCATTGTAAGGGCTTTCTATAGACACTTATTACCTATCACCAATGCTTAAAAAATAAAAAAAAGAACGAAAATAATTTGAATATATATATATATATTACGCTTGTTTCTTCGTTTCTAAATACGCTATCCGTTTCCACACACATTAAATAAACAAAATCGTCCGATCGCTAAAGACAGAAATAAATAGTAATTATCTGGACTTTACCCAGTTTACAATAAATTGTTCCAAAATCGAATATAACGTCATAATTATTATTCTGTCGTTATTAACTAAATAATATCTTAAACCTATTATTTGCATCGTTTTTATTTTCATTTTATTACACATCTAATTGTTTCAATTTTAAATAAATACATTTTTGAAATGATTTTTATTTGATTAATTTTAATTAGTTTTACGGCAAAAGAGAGAGGCGAATTTTCTTCCGTCTCATACCATCATTGTCATTTTTTAAACATCTATAAAACCATCAAAAGTTTCTTTATTTTTATTGACTTGTTACTAGTGTCCCTAAATATGTCTTCCTAAAATGGCTGTTCATTTCCATATATTATCGGAAAAGTTTAATTATAATTCCTTAAAATGACAGATTTATCGGACCTTCAACGATGTCACATTGCTGATGCTCGTGTGACACGCTCTGGCGTCACGAAACCAGTCGAAATGTTTAGTGTATCGAAAGTAATGACAGCTTTTGAGGAAGAGGAAAAAGCTCTTCGTCGAAGCAAAACTTCGAGAGGAAACCAAAACTTTCATGTTGATAAATGATATCTACAATGTTTTTATATAACCGCCACTTCATAGTGCTCTCTTTGTTTCTTTTTCAATATTTATGACGTTTGTTTATGAAAGTAGTCTGTGGAGTATATATATATATATATATATATATATATATATATATATATATATATATATATATATATATATCACTTACCTGTTTTAAAAGCTATAATACAACGAAACAGTCTTCTCTGGGTTATATATGTTGAAAGATATTAACATAACATAATAACGTAAAAACTATTACACACACATACCCCCCCCCACACACACACATTATATATATATATATATATATGTATGTATATATATATATATATATATATATATATATATATATATATATATATATATATATATATATATATATATATATATATATATATTAGGATATTGGTAGTTGAACATTTTTTTATAAGCATCGAAGAATAAGTATTAAATTGAGAATAAAAGCCCTTTTCAATGCAAGATTATTTTTTTTGACATGTATCTTATTAATTTCGGAGATAAACTCATCTTCAGAGATTCTAGTTCTCTTTTTTTCTCTTTCCGACTGTTTTCCTCATTTTAGTTGTTTCAGTTGTCTAGCCTTCATATCTTCTTCAGGTGCCATTTGTCAAACTAGTATCATTTCTCTCCATGCAACGCATGTCCTCAACCCTCAATGGCCAGGTTTCACTTCCATACATCACAATGCATACACAGACGCTTCCCAACCTATTGAATATCCCTTAACACTGTCCTAAGACAACTTGGGATGTTTGAGAAAGGGGGGGGGTATGAATCTTATTAATTCATAAAAAGAAACAAACTTTTTTTTAGTTTTGTTTATCGGTAAAACGTCCTTGTGTGTTATTTGACGTATTGTTCGCGTCTGATGTAACTTCGCGGTTTTTTGGTTGAACGGAAACGCATCGGGTATGCTGGTATTTTAGAATATTGGTAGATCAACATTTTTTTAATCCACAGACAGGCAGTTTCGTGGCTAAACTAGCACGCTTTCTAGCCAGGGATCAAACCAACAACCATCTAGTCGATAGTCAGTAACTCCCCTCATATATATGTATGTCTGTGTGTGTGTGTGTGTGTGTGTGTGTGTGTGTGTGTGTGTGTGTGTGTGTGTGTGTGTGTGTGTGTGTGTGTGCAATACAACGAAACAGTCTGTCTTCTTGGGATATATATATATATATATATATATATATCCCCAGAAGACTGTTTCGTTGTATTACAGCTCTTAAGTGTGGTTAGACAGGTAAGTGATTTTAAGTGAGATTAAAACCCGGTCATTTGTTCGACAGTCCGCGCATTTATCCATCGTTACAAGACATGAGGACGGTAAATCTTACTGCTTATATAAACAATGTAAGCCATCTAAAAGTGCTCTATTTGTTTTACGAAGAGCTATTCGTTATCACTAATAGCAGCTTACGATTTTTCTCACTGCACTGTATATATATATATATATATATATATATATATATATATATATATATATATATATATATATATATATATATATATATATAAGTTATATTGTCGGATTGTTCATGTCAGATTTAAATAGCTATATATCTGACGAATTGATATCCAATTCTTTTTTATTATTCCTGCAGCATGTTCGTTACACTAAAAAGTTTAGTTTATTTCCGAAAATAAGTATTCCAGCAAAGAAGATTGTTACAATGGAGACCATTTTAAATAATGATCTAAAACGCTCAAAATCTAAGGGATTATAATTCCTATATTAACTTAAAGGTAAATACATGAGCTATCTCCTTTAAAATGTTAGGGTTTTTTATCTTTCATGGGATACACATTATTATTTTTGAATTGAAAAATTAAAACTAAAATGACAATAATGAATGCCGGGTTATGCCGGGTTGGTACAACTAATATATATATATATATATATATATATATATATATATATATATATATATATATATATATATATATATATATATATATATATATATATCCCCAGAAGACTGTTTCGTTGTATTACAGCTCTTAAGACACGGTTAACAGATGTTTCCGTTGGGGAAGTCTTACCCCTCGGCTGAGGTGCAGTTGGCATATTCTACAGCCCTTGCTGACGGAGTGTAACACTGTGTTTATAAACCTAATAAAACATTTAGAATCTAAGGAAAAGAATTGAATATGAACCTCCAAAAAACAACAAATATACATCAATATTTCTTCTTGTTGCATTAAATAACTCGAAAAGGGTTGATATGCCGTAAAAAAATATAACAAAACCAAACAATTAGATGCTTTGTTTGTAGAACAATTTGTCTTTGGCCTCAAAATACGTCTCAGTTTCCGATATCACTTCTTCCTTGGAGCCAAATCTTCTTTGTAGCATTCTTTTGGGGTCTGCAAACAGCCAGTAGTCACTGGGAGTTAGATCTGAAGAATAGGGTGGGTATGGAAGCAATTTGAAATGCAATTCATGTAGTTTTGCTATCATTGTGATCGAATTGTGACACTGTGAATTGTTTTGGTGAAAGAGCATTTTTTAAATATTTCATTTGTGCCCGTTTTTTTGCGATTTATTTTGCTTTTATTTATATTTTTATTTTTATTTTATTTTGTCCTGACGTGTTTTTAGATAACATCCACCCTGATCTTACGCTCCCACCTCAACATAAGACTATTCACCTTTGGCCCTTATTTTGTTCTTTATTTCTACTTTGTTTTACTTATTATAAAATTTGCAAAGTTAAATGTTGCCGATAATATTTACAACCACATTATCGGCTTCCCCATCCTCTGATGAGAAGAATTTTTTCTTTGAAAATCCATGGAGTAAGGATATAAGGCTCCTTGCTCTGAACTTTCTTTACAATTCTTTATTCTCATCTTTTACCTCTAAAATAAATTGTTCTATTAAATATATTTAGCTTTACACTATCACAATAGATTATTATTATTAAACGATAATTCAATTATCGTTATATAATTCAACATTAAAATATTATTATTATATATATATATATATATATATATATATATATATATATAGAGAGAGAGAGAGAGAGAGAGAGAGAGAGAGAGAGAGAGAGAGAATAGGAAATAAGACGGTAAAATCCATCAGACGTTTGTTAATGAGAAGCCCAACGATTGGCTAAGTAAACAACAAAGAAGCTGATTGGTTAACAAGCTAGACATGTATATATAAACACCCGGTAAAACGACTCCATGCATTTTAGCCTGAAGATTCCTTCCGGGGATTAAACGCGGAAGCCTCTGTGTATCTTAATTACATTAAATATATTTTCATAACTTACTATATATATATATATATATATATATATATATATATATATATATTAGGAATTCGTTTTGTATTTCTCAACAAAGCATTCAGTATTTAATCAATTAATTTTTTTTATAAAATGCTAATAATGATCGATTGTAATAAATTATTAAATGCTGTGATTTATTGTGTTGAACTGTTCCGTGCGTTCAATACGATTTTCTAACAAGAACGATTGTTTTATTGTTCAAAAGTTGTTCAACGGTGATGTAATATTAAAATGAAAATAATGTGTGATAGGAAAAATACAGAAAAAAGAAATGTATTTCTGTTAGAAGATTGCATCAGACGTGGCACGCACATTACAGTTTAATACAATATATAACTAACATGATAATATTTTTTTTTTGCTACAATTATTTATGATATATATATATATATATATATATATATATATATATATATATATGGATAAAGAGTGATCTTTAGTGATGCACTGTGCTTATCGCCGATATGAAGGGAAAGTACCCAAAATCGGCGATGAGATCAGGATCAGTGTATCACTGACAATCCTTTCTGATGAATCTAGATAATGTATTTTGGACTAAGTAAATAAAAAAATAAATAAATAAATAAATATATATATATATATGTGTGTGTGTGTGTGTGTGTGTGTGTGTGTGTGTGTGTGTGTGTGTGTGTGTGTGTGTGTGTGTGTGTGTGTGTGTGTGTGTGTGTGTGTGTGTGTAGTTCAAAAAATGCATTATATATGTTTCCTTATAGGCAGAGCACTTTGATGGAGGGGATGATGACTTCCACTTACTATCCTGAGAATATATATTTATATATATATATATATATATATATATATATATATATATATATATATATATATATATATATATATATAATTCTCAGCGATTTTCAACCGATGAAATGATTGGAGATAAAAACTATCACGAATCTAAACTGTTCCTTGTTGTTTGCAAAGCTATATATAACATATATAATTGCTGTACATCAAAAGTATATATATATATATATATATATATATATATATATATATATATATATATAAAGTGGTGAACTAAAAGCGAACTTTTAGGAAAGGTAAAACCTATTGTGAAAAGTATACAGCTCAATATACAGGATAGAGCAGATAGATAGGTAGAAGGATGAAAAGGAATTAAAAAAGCAAAAGTCAAATCGTATTTCTATGGTGTGTGTGTATGCGTGCATATGTATGTATGTATATATATATATATATATATATATATATATATATATATATATATATATAAACTATACAGAAATGTTTGTGATTCATTCCCGAGGGAAATCTTCAGGCATTTATATTTAACACATTGAGTGATGGGGGGAAGGAGATAATTTAGTGCAGTCGGTTTAGTCTGGCACAAGCTTACGGTAAACTAAGTTCCTGCTCAGGATCGATATCAGTCGTGTAGTTTGGACAACACAGTACGTGCTTTTAGGAATGCAACAGGTGCTAAATGGAATTGACATACTTTCTTCATTGATGCCCGTGTTCGGGATTCGATCCCAGGTAGTGTATCAAATATTGTTTGTCAATGCAGTAATAGCTGTAATTAGACGCGTGTTTGGCGCAACATATTCTTACTAACTTCATTATATACTTCCAGTTTTTATATTTCACTCACCTAAAAGGAAGGTGTGAATGTGCTAATTTGTATTTGCGTGCGTGTGTGTTCTCTGTGTTTTAGTGTTACTATCTATGTGTAGACGTGCGTCTATATGACTGAATGCGCACGTGTATATGTTCCATATGTATGTTGTAAGTGTATGTATACTCGTGTATGTATGTTTGTGAGAGTTATTGTGTGTGCGTGACTGTATGTGTGTGTGTGTGTGGGGGGGTGTGTGTCTAACTGGACATGTGCGTCTATGTTCGTATGTAATTTTGTATATTATGTTCGTGTGTTTGTGCGCGGGCGTGAATGTATGTTCGTGTGTGCGTGCGTATTTGTATGTTTGTGTGGTGTAGACGTGTGTTGCGTATGCAGCTGACCGTATGTTCGTGTTTGTGCGCGCGTATGTGCGTTCGTGTATGTGTCTCTGTGTGTTCGCGTGTTTTTGCGTGTGCTTATTTGTATGTCTGCGTGTGGGCACGCGCGTGGTTTCTGAAGAATCATGTCGATTTAAGTTTCAAAACCTCGAAGGAGGAAGGACTGCAAGAAGACCCGAGGGCGGGGGGGGGGGGTGATGATGATGATGATGATGATGATGATGATGATGATGATGATGATGATGATGATGATGATGATGATGATGAATGGGACTAGATGTTCGGATAGATCCATTGATGAAGAAGAGGAGGAGAAAGGGAGGGAGGAAGAAGAGAGACACTAAAGACAGTGGTCGTACGGATATATGACATAACGGGAGAGGGGGCGTGAAAATAGAGCGCGGGGGTGGAGAGAGAGAGGGGGGAGGGATAGGAGAGAGGGGATAGGAGTGAAGATCTATGACAAAAACACGACCGGAAGTGGGCCTGTTCAACAAGTGAGTACAATAAAAAGCTAGTGAGTTGTCCAGTCTCGTAAGAAGGAGCGCAAATCTCGGCAAGATTTCAATTAACTGGAGTCGCTCAAACTTACGGAAGCACATACACAAAGAAACAAACATTTCCTCATAAAGAAGAAAAAAAGAAGAAATTTTATAAAACAAAAACAAAAAAAAAAGTAGGAGCAACTCCAAAGTAAAAAAATAAATAAATACATGAAATAAAGACAAATCGAGAAATAACAGAAAGAGAAAGAAGGGAGGAAAAAGAAAGAGAGAGAGGGAAAAAAATAAACAAGACATATCAAAGAAAAAAGAAAAGAACAGAAAAACAAAAAAGAAAACAAAATAATTATATTAATAAAAGAAAAAAATTCAGAAAGATACACACTTACGTTATTTACAAAGTTATCACATAGACAGTATCAGTAAACTTTAACTGCCAAAAAGTATACATTCACAGATATATGTAAATACATGTGTATACATTGATATCTACTTCAAGGTAATACAGCAACAAATATAACAAATATTTAATTCAGAAAACATACAATCATGAACATCATTCAATTATTTTACCAACATAATTTCAACTTGCATACATTTTTAAGTATATTTTTGTAGTTACATACACACACACACACACACACACACACACATATATATATATATATATAGAGAGAGAGAGAGAGAGGGAGAGAGAGAGAGAGAGAGAGAAGGAGAGATAGATCCATATACATATAGTTAATTTCTGAAACGGAACAAAGTTACAAATTGGAACTATTTGTACACACAGCTATATATATTATATATATATACACATGTATACGTGTGCGTGTATTTACATTTAAGTGTCTGTATATGATAAAAAAAAATAAAAACGCTGAAGGAGATCTATGTAGGATTTAATAAGAGAACAGGTGCGAGCTTAAATTGAATTAAATTGAAAAGATTTTAAAAAAAAACAATTTAATTCCTGAAGAATTGCCGACTCCAAGAGAAAAAGAAAACTATTGCCAAAAACATTTCTCTTATTTAAAAAGTTGCAGTAAGAGTCGAATATTCGTCCAACGATACGAAAGTAAGACTTTAGCCACAAACGGGTAAGTAAACTTATTCCTCTTACATACTGACAGATTTCCCCAACGTTGGCTGGGTATCAAATATTTTGAACATCTATGACAATCAAAGTTCAATCGTAACATTTTTTTTAAATATGTGGTACTTTTTACGAAAAGGTATCCAACAAAATTTCAGTACTTAGGTCATCAGTTGCGAGTTTCACCAAAGACTTCCGAGTCGTGCGAACATTAACGAACTTCACCAAACAAACGTAATGTATTATTAGCGAGGTTGTTTTTTTGGTTTTTTTGCGAAAAAGTTATTTAACGAAACTGCTGATTTTATCCTGTATTTAAGTGTATTCTGTAATGCTGTTTCGATACTTCTACACAATACAAACAAAACTGGGTTTTTTTTTTTTACCTTAACCCTAAACTAAACCTAAACTTAACCTAAACTAACCCTAACCTAAACTAACCCTAACCCTAACCCTAACCTAAACTAACCCTAACCTTAGCCTTAACTTAAGTTTTATGTTTTGTTCGGCAAACGTCGGTTTAGTTTGCTTCGTACTGTGTACAAGCATCGGAACTTGATTCGACTTTATCCATTCGTAGTCCGAATTGCTTACGTCACGACTAGGTCACAACTTCAAATCTCTGGGTACCTATTTCTAAAAAGTACCAAATAGGTTATACTTTTAAGCAATTTCATTCAGTTGTTGTAATAACCAAACAATACCATAAGTAATCTAATTAAACTTTTAAAAAAATACAATTTAAAAAAAAGGGAAAATAGACCGGCATGCAACAGCTGTTTTAAAAAGTTATTTTGTACCATGTCTATTTCGTTGACGAAAGAAAAATAATTCGGAGCTATTTATGGGATTTAAATTTCAACGTTTATCAACACGTTCTGTCGATTTTATTTCAAAATCGATTTTTTAGTGACAGATATTTGTTCAGTGAATTATCTTTCCAAAAATGTCAATCTTTTCTTACAAGAAATTAAATAAGAGAAAATGCAAAAAGGTTCAATAAGCAAAACAAAAATGAAAGTAAAAAGAATCCCGGACAACACCGGGTCGATACAGATAATAACGAATAAAATTCGTTTACAAAATAAACTATTAAAAAAAAGGGTCCACAGAATTAAAATGTCCACTTATAAATCTGGCCCCTAATTCACAGTAGCCCCTTACGTCTCAGTGGCATTATGACCCCTTGTTTGAGGGGGAGGGGGGACAAAGTAAAAAAAAATAATATTTTTAAAAATGACCGTAAAGGTTAATATGTCGTAAAACAAAATAATCCGACCCTTTATTATATAGTAGCAGGAAACCCCAGCGTTGTCCGGGATTGAATGTGGGACCCTATCTTCTTCTGCGCCTAGCCCTGAACACCATATTACTTTTTTCATTCTTATTTATATATATATATATATATATATATATATATATATATATATATATTTAATTGGACGGTGGGTATGATCAGCATTGCTTGGGTTGAAGTTGATGGAAATACAGTGAAATGATTTGCGGTAAATTTGTAGTTCGAGTTCATCTGGGGAAAAAAAATGAAATTCTACTTGTGTGTGTGTGTGTGTGTGTGTGTGTGTGTGTGTGTGTGTGTGCACGCGCGTCACTTGTTTGTTTCATTTTAATTCAGTCGAAGTTCTCAGAAATCAAGGTGCCTCTTCCTATGGCTAACACTTGATTTCTATATGAGATACATAGATATTCGAATATTCCATTAAAGTTCTCTCCCCCCCCCTCAAACGTTGAGTTAGTAAAGAAGTGAAAGAACATTGATTTTCCTCTTCCCAATTAACTAGTTTACTATTTTATAGTATATATTTCTTGTGGTCTAACGGATTCAAGGACAATAATTCATCTAGTCTGGTGGAGTATTCAGCTAAGTGCTGTTACTTGAGGTAACATCACCTGGCGAAGGTGCACCATTCCCCATATGAGCCAGTGCATAGCCGCGTCGAGGGGATCTTATTTGGGTTTCGAATACTGTTATTTTGAATATTTGGTCAGGGTTTACTTGTAGGGTGAAGTATCCTCATGACAGGTTGTCCTGACAAACCCTTGTACAGAGAGACCGAAGACATTCGAGGATGATGATGTGTGTGTGTGTGTGTGTGTGTGTGTGTGTGTGTGTGTGTGATTTGAACTAATTTAAACTGGGAAAATAAAATGAAAACGAAATAGATCGACCCTAGTCCAGGGCGACCCGAAGCCTCCCTTTTCATTGACTACTACACCGAGATGTAGGGGAGGGTGCTACTCTTTTACCTGTATTGCTCTACTTACACTTAATTCTCATCTTATAATTCTGCGTGCTTAGCAAGGGGGCATCAAGTACCATTATTTAGTCGTTGGTACAACTAGACCAAGGATTGAACCCCGGTCTTCCGGCCCATTGACAAACACTCTAACCATTATGCCAAATGGGCCGGTAGTTAGTTATGTTTACCCTCAAAACATTGCTTCTTTATTTTTTTTAGAAGAGAGGAGGTTAAGTTTCTTATTTAAATTAAACGTAGAATGATCATCCACTTCCGGGCAAGCAAACATTAATGTTCACAATTGTTTTGGTCTAACAAGCTTTGGGAGAGACAGGTAACCATGTTGTTCCATCCTTCTTTTTTTTTTTTGCTGTTTGCGTCAGTAAATTGTTATCTTATGTTATTGAAATTATAGCCCAATCAACGAAATCGTCTCGAATGCCACCGATTTTATATGAGGAGAGGCCGCATTTACAATCTAGAACCAGATCCAGGCCTTCTCGGCGGCCACCCCGGACTTAGGGTTAGTGTTGAAGATAATGAAGGGTATGATCTCGTTCCAGAATAACACAAAGTCACATTATAATTTCTATTCACTTTTATGCTCTGTGGGTTAGGGTTAAATATAGATACTGTTGCTATTACAACCAATGCTATAGAACATGTATTAAGTAAGATAGGTGATTTATTTACCTCCTCTCCAGGAGGTTGGGCACAAGGACAGGTGTGGTTTTGAAAAGCCAGCACACTAGGATTAGCAAACTTTGGCCTACGAAACATGCCTGCGCAGCCCCGTCGGCATTTCTCGGTAGGGGCGCCTCGCGCGATTAGCCATAAACTAAACCTTTTTCGGAGAGAAGGCAAAGTCTGAGAGAGTGGACCTCCTAAAAGTGAACAAAACCATACCTCAACCCGACAGCAACACGGCCACTGCTGGACCGATTGTCAATGACGTATCCTCGACTGGGACGAACACCTACTTAAGTTGTGCCAGTGGGAGTCTCGCGTCAACTTATTAACACAACAAACGCATCTCAAAAGAATCCTCTTTCAAAGCTGGCTACGTAAGAAAAGAAATAATTATTATGATTATTTTACTGTTTCGCGTATTTTTTAATGGTCGAATATATCAGAGTGTGTTACTTATCTCTTCAGTGATTGCTGGTCCAAAAGTTCGTAATCACTTTACTCTAAATCACTCTATATATAAAGCCCAATGCCTGTGTGTTTGTACGATGTTTGTGCGTTCCCTATAGAAAGAAAGGTTAAAAATCTACATAAAATCTAAAAGTGTTACGTAAAATTTACTGGGGAAGACAATGGAAGTGTTTCCGAATCTTTAAGTACCCCTTAATGTTAATATGGGGACATAACCCTCTTAAAACTTCAAATATATCTTACTTTATGAAACTGAAATCATATGTATAAAACTTTCTGGGGAAGACAATGGAAGTGGTCTCGAATCTTTCAGTGTCCATCCTAACCTAAGGGAACTATGGGGCTCGAACCTGCTTTAAAACTTCAAATATATCCTATATTTATAAAATTTAAATCATATGCATAAAATTCTCCAGTGAAGACAGCGAAAGTGGTCCCGAATCTCTACGTTACCCTATATGTGCCGTATATCTACGTGTCCCCACCTCTAAATGACTCATGGTGGCAGAACACCTCTTAAAACTTAAAATACATATATCCGATTTTAATGAAATTAAAACCATATGTATAGGACACTAATTGAGAGAGTTTCCCAACATTTCAGCTACGTCCGGCTATAGCAGAGGGACGAAACGGGGGGAGGGGTGAAGTAAAAAAAACAATATGGCGTTATGGGCATAATAAAAAAAGTACATAATGATCCTCATTCAAACCCGATCAACGCTGGGTCTTTTTGCTAGTTTAAATATAAAAGCGAACCCTCCTTTTAAAATTCAAACTAATTTCATAGGGGAGGGGGGGATATTTATTGGGAATTTTTCCAGTCTTATTCGTTAAATTCACAAAAGAAATATCGAATTTAATCTATTTTTTACTCAGTTTAACTCGAGGGGGTAAAATGCTATACATTTACCTAATGTTCTTATTATTCGATTATGAAGTACTAGTTTATACCCGCCCATTGAACGGTGTCGGTACAGTACCTGGGTATGTCAATTTTCATTTTTACTTAGCTTTCACCACTTTATAAATAGTACGAAGAAAACTATTTGTGAAATTCCGTGTAAAAAAATACGCTACTTAGTATTTGCATGAGAGAGTAAGTAACTATGATTAATTTAGTGATGTATTGTTTTTATTGACAAAAACTTTAGAAATTATGTTTGTAAGCAAAAATTATTCGCTTTGAACTAATTCCGAATCATCTGTATGTATATTTTTGGCAAATTATCAAAAAGAGGTCACTTATATATATATGTGTGTGTGTGTATGTAATAGTGTTTACGTTATTATGTTATGTTAATGTCTTTCAATTTATAAAATACGTATTCAGTTTTTCAAAAATTCTTTAGACTTACTTGAGATTCGAACTTGGGTATTGATATCGCAAAAGTTACTGCCTTAGTAATGTGTACTCTACCTATTCCTTTTTTTTTTTTGCCAATCAATCGCATGTTTCTTTTTTGTGTCCGAACAGACAAACTCCAAATAATACCATGACTTTTTAATAAAACGCTTTTCTAGTAAACCTAACTAAACTTGTGAATTATTTCTGCCGAATCTAAGTTTCTGTAAAACAATAAAGAAAGGTATTCGATAAAAACTTTTGGCGAATGAGAAGATAATAATAAAAACTATTAACAAAACAGAAATTATTATTATTTTAATAAAAGTTCAAATTCCACCAGAATAATCAATAATGAATAATAAAAATATATTCCACAGCTGTATCTTTCATCTGTTGTATATTGCTGGCATGCTCAAAATTATTTCCATTCTATAGACGTCTGGCGCGAACGGAGACTCCACGATATATTATTGTACCACCTTTGTTCAAACTGAAATATACTAATCTAAGTAATCTGGTTAATGCAGTTTCAGAATATATCCGGTTATGTGCGCCTATCTCCAAACCCCTTGTACAAATTCTTGACATATTTCTATTCTATGGACGTCCTGCGCGAACGAAGCCCCACGATATTATCGTGGCATCTTTTGATACAACAGATACTTTTCTTTACTCATATTCACCCCAAACAAGGCACATTAACACTGATAAGTAAGGGGCTGCTGTGAATTAGGGGGCCATGCCTACAGGGGCACTCTAAGTAGAGAGTTGAGTATTGATTTACTCCTCTCCAGGAGTTAGGCACAAGGCCAGTTTTTATCTTACTCCCACAAGTAAGATGTGACCCAAGGTCGGGTCGGGGAAGTGGGGTTTAAAAATTGCCTGGGCAGCCCCGTCGGCATTCCCCGGTAGGGGCGCCTCAGGCAGTAAGCAATAAACTTACTCCTCCCCAACGAGGGGAGGCGAAGCCTGGGAGGGTGGACCTCCTAGAACTGCACAGGACAGACCCATAGACCGGCGTAAACCAAGCCCCGAAGGCCAAGACAATACCAGTCTATGGAGTGCAGTATCCATCGGAAGAGATACTACACTTTGATCTTAGCCAAAAGGCCAAGAACAGGAGAGTTGAGTAGCGAGATGTGTGTTCGCATTACATTTAAATTTCTGCATGTTAGTACAGTCATGGTAGTCAGAAACATGGAGGGAATACCAAATTATAGCAGTTCGAGGGACGAAACTATTAGAGTAGAAGGCTTTTCGGCATCTGGGGACCTCTACAATGAAGGGGTGGGATTTTGCTGCTTGTTGGGTTAATCGGGGGTATTTACGTCTAGGGGGCATCAGTGCTGCGAGTTCGTTAGAGCACGTCCCATTAAAGTACTTGTAAAACAAGCACAGGGATGCAACATTGCGGCGATGGGGCAGAGGTTGGACCTCGGTTGACAGTTAGGGACCTATTAAATTGGAGACTCTTGTTTTTTTTTGCCCTGTCTAGTAGAGAGAGACTAGTGGTTGATGCACCAGCACCAGATACTACAGTGTGATCTTAGTCAGAAGGGCAAGAAAGTCTATTTAGTTCGAGTTTCACGTTCGACCCAACAGCGCATCAGATGAAATTTAGAAAATTACTTTTTTGAATTACATCTTCAGCGATCGAGCGATCCCATTATTAAAAAAGAGTATGGAGGATATATAACGTATAGCGTAGTATTATATACATTTGAAATATAATTGCAACAAAATATTTTCAAATATAAAAAAATATATTAAATTAAAAATATTAACGCCACTGACGACGCTGTTCTGTTAAATCAGTATCTGAAATCTGAAATCGATCTGTTATCACCGGCCATTGTCTAATCGGCGCAGATCACAGTGACAGCCCATGATTGTTCGTTGTATTTTCAGATTGGTAGCTAGCGCTCGGCTTGCAAGACCACTGGTAACGAGTTTTATATACAACATCTGCTATTCCTAAATGGTCACCCATTCAAGTTTCGATTAGGCTCTACGTCGCTTAACTGCGATGATCCTACGGAATATACTTAACGTTATCAATCAATCAGTTTTCTTGGCAAAAAAATAGCAAAATGCAGCAAGTCATGTATAAAGACAGTTTTAATATATTGCAGCTATATATCGTCTGAATGTTTGTCCAAGGCGACTTTAAACCTGGATATGGTAGGTATCATCATGACCTCCTCTGGCAGATTGTTCCAGAGAACAGAAACACGGACAGAGAATGCTACCTTTCTTCTTAAATTGACGCTGATACATCTTCTGCGTGTGGAAACCGCGAGGGGATGTTGGGGTGAAAACCGCTCTAAAAGTAGATTTAAGTTCCCGTTGATGTTCCTGTATGCCAGAATTTCCCTTATTTTGTCCTTTAGTCCTCACATTTCATGAGCGATGTTTCTGACAAAGGAGGAAAAGATGCTGTTTTCTGGATCGGAATCTATCCATCTAACATTTATCGTTAGCTAGTTTTTGACCTTGAAGTGTTTTTTTTTTTAGCTTCTAACATTAGGTGGCTTGATGCCTTGTCGGGAGCAATTTCCAGAGAAAAAAAATCCAGGTCGCTTCGAATCCTCCGCTGCTCAAGTGAGAACAGATCTAGTCAAGTTATTATTCCGAAATCTTAACCGATAAAATATTGGTGGTGAATCGGAATAGTGTCCGCATCGTTTTGAATTAATTTTTTAAAAAATGTTTCCAAACAAATTCCCGATTACTTCAGATTACCACGTTAAAAAATAATAATAATTTACCTCCAGGAGGTTAGACACACGGTCAACGTAGTTTTATTTATTTCCTCTCTTAGAAGCTAGACACAGGGTCAGGTGTTGTTAGCCAGCGCACTAGGATTAGCGCGCTCTGGCCTACAATAAATGCCTGAGCAGCCCCGTCGGCATTTCCCAGTATGGGCACCTCAGGCGATTAACAATAAAAAGAAGGTAAAGCCTGGGAGGGTGGACCTCTTAGAACTGTACAGGACAATACGTCAGACTGGCGGACTCAAGTCCCGAAGGCCAAGACGGTACCGGTCTACAGAGTGTAGCATCTATCGGAACAGATACTACACTATTAGCTTAGCTAAAAGGTCAAGGAAGGATTTTTTTCGTTATGGCCACGGTTATAGAAATACCTTTATTGTAAACTGGGCACTTCTTTTATAGCCGAAGTAACTGAGATCTCAAACGCCTCTTGACGTTCTGCATTCTAAGAGAGAGAGAGAGAGAGAGAGAGAGAGAGAGAGAGAGAGAGAGAGAGAGAGAGAGAGATCAGTTACACCGGCTATTAAGTAAGTGTCTATTTTACAATGAAGGGAAATAAAAAAATCGGTGAATAAAAAATCGTTTTTAAATTTTTGATTATTCTAATGCAGCCTCTATTCCGAAGCCCCAACAAAACATTTGATTTGATTAAAATGTAAATTTTTGTTTCACTAAATGGTGTTCGGTTCAATAAGAAAATAAGTTTTATTTCATTCTTTTTCAATAAAAAAATTATTTATTTTACAATTTACTGTGAAAATGTTACCGTTTGATCATTAAATTAGTTGAATCAAATTGTTTAAAATAAAAACCTAATTTATTTTATATACCTTTCCAGAAGGTTAGACACAAAGTCAGGTATGAGTTTTAAAAGCCAACGCACAATGATCAGCGCACTCTGGCCTACAAAAAATGCTTGAGCAGCCCGTCGGCATTCCCCGGTAGGGGCGCCTCGTGCGATTAGCAATAAACTAATTTCTTGTCAGAGAGAAGGTATACGTGTGTTTTGCGGCTTAAACTGACCTAACAAAGAGTCGACATGCCGCATGATCCAACGACCAACCAAAATGATTCACACACCGAGTTCTTTAAATGTTGTTTAAAAAATCTTATATTTTTGTTACGTCTCTTAAGAACGATTCTTGGCAGAATTGAAAGTGCAGGTTCGAAAATCTTGTTGTCCCTACGAAAAAGTAACAACAACAGAAGCACCGCTTCGTAAACTAGCACACAGGTCATGTGACACGAAAATGATGGAGTTCATACAGACCTTCTCAGTGTCGACATTGTCAATGAAAGCGAATAAACGGTTTTTTTTCTTTCCTATTACTGTATTACTTGTTCGTACATTGTTCTAGTATTCTCATTTTATTTTACTGTTCTTGAAGTTAATAAAATGAATCCAGAACATGTGATTTATATTTCTGCATTACTTGTTACTCTATGGTTTTTACTTTTTCGTAGGTGTAGCAAGAATTTCAGATCGCCATGTATTTGGCCTGTAACTAATTTTTTTAATTTTTTTTACTAATTTTAACCATTATATTAGATGATATCACAAATGGGAACAAAATTGGCTTGGCATCACTCTTTCTTCTTCTCTATGCCCTCTCTCTATATATATACCCTCTCTCTCTCTCTCTCTCTCTCTCTCTCTCACACACACACAGACATACATACACATACACATACACATACGCATACACAGAGACGTGATGTTGATAGTCTCTGTCTTTTCTATGAATGCCATTATGGTATGTGTTCTTCAGAAATGTCTGATCTATTCCCTGCTTCCTCTGTTCCAGGGAATCTTCTATTCAAACTTAGAAATCTGAGAATTTTCAACTGAACCTTTTATGCA
>OY744532.1:70824305-70916805 GCA_963556195.1 Sepiola atlantica | reverse complement strand
GGGGGATAATAAGTAGTAGGATAGATTCGCCCGAACTCTATGAATAAATCAGTAGTTTTGTAAATAACAAATACATTTTTAACAAGAACGAACAACACAGGTAATGAGAACATTGGTTTATAATAAAATAGGTTAGTATACAACTAGATCTGATATCCGGAATGTCTTTTATTCTTGTTTTTTTTTAAGGAGGTGGTGCCATGAGATAAAATATTGGTTAGTTTTTTAATTCCCAAAACAGTTTCTTCTGGTAAATAACTGATGATCCCTACAATAATATTAAGTCTAGCGTAAATTCTTGGAAGCAAACTAATGCAGTGATTGCAAGAGATTAATCGACTTACAAGCAAATGAATTTTCGAACGAAAGACTTGGGACAAAAAAGATTTTTTTTCTTCTCATATAGTTGTAAAGGTTGAAAAAATTCCAATACTATATATATATAGTCGGTGAGTTTAATCATATATATATATATATAGTAAGCAATGAAAATATATATGACAATCAAGCTACACAGCTTGTATATGAGAGAGAGAGAGAGAGAGAGAAAGCTGTTCTCTGGAATTTTACTCTTTCCTTTTTTTTTGCATTTGTTGTTAAAGTTTTTTTATTCTTGTACCAAGATGTATTTATTTCAAATCTTTCGAAGATATTATTCGTAACTTAAATTTATAAATAAGAGGTTTAGAGCCAGAGTTTCGTCCTAACCAGGCGTAGTCGGTGAGTTTAATCAATGTGGTTGTCTATTTCAGAAAGTACGGAATGTAAATACCTTACAAAATTTTCAATATTTTAATACCTGAGGAATCGAAAGGAAAATGAAATCCAGAGAAATTGAATTTCACAAAGTAATTAATTTTAAAGACTGGATTGTTTTCTATGTAACGCAATTGCATTGTAGTAGTTTTAAAGAAAGAAAAAATGATTTATTGCAAGTAAAGTATTTTTCTAACTCTGATTTTTTCAGTAAAATAGCTGATTTGGTTTGTTAGTAAAACGAAATGCATTATACTTGAATAAATTTCATAATTAAATGTGCGTGTGAAAAAGTTATTAGTTTTATGAAATATTCATAAAAAAGTTAAATTTGTCAAAAATAATAATGTGTAAGTCACGTACAAGTTTCGGTTAATTTGATAAGGGTAAACAAATAAATAAAACTAATCAACCGTGACGAATTTGAATCATGTAAGTTAGGTAAATACGGACATTACTGAAATTAAAAAAAGAACAACGGGAGTTAGCATTTGTTAATCCAAACGCACATACATACCTCATACATGACTGAATGTTTAACAAACCAAAGTCGGGTCACTCTTCAGAAATAATTAATTTATTTAGGTTCTTTTTCAAAATCTGAAAGATGGCAATTCACTCAATTACGTTCAAAAAGTATATTATGAAATATGTATTAAATTTCACCAATTTAATATAAATTGAAAACAAGCCGACACAATTTTCGGTGAAGCGGGTTTACTACATACACATACAATCTGTAAATCCAGTAATCTAGAAATCGAGAATACCAATTAAATTCAAGAGATTAAACAAAATTGCTTTTTTTTTTAAGAATTGAAATAATAGCAAAGATCTAATTTAATGTTATTTACCTCCTCTCCGGGAGGTTAGACACAGGGTCAGGTGTGTTTTTTTAAAGCCAGCAAACTAGCATAAGCGTACTCTGGCTTACAAAAAAATGTCTGAGCAACCCGGTTCGTATTCTCCGGTTGTGGCGCCTCATGCTATTAGCAATAAACTAACTCCTTCTCAAAAAGAAGGTAAAGCTTGGGAGGGTGGACCTCTTAGAACTAAACAGAACCATACCTCAGTCCGACAGCAACAAAACCACTGTCGGATTGATTGTCAATGATGTATCCCCGACTGGTACCAACACGTACTCAGCTGTACCCGGTAAAATTTAATTTAATATATATTCATTTTTAGGAGGCGTATTGTTGGTTTCACTAATGTAAATATTTTTTTGCATGTTGTAATACTGCTATTCGGTTAATCCTTAATATAAAAAAACTAAGTCAAATGAATACAACGAAATAAGTCTTGTATTAGTGTTAAGCTTAAACATTATAATTCTAGTTATGAATTAACATTGCTCGGAAGTTCTTATCAGTTAGTTTATTTTTTACCAAATCCTTTTTTCTTGTATTTTGATTCAAGAAGATCGAGTGCAACTTTGTGTGGTCGTCTAAGTGTCTGAAACGGTGTTATCACGAAGGGAAGATAACTTTTGTTATGCATCAGTGAACAAATGTGTGTGACGTCACGCGAAGCAACAAGGAAATATCAAAGATACACGAAATTATCGAATTATTGGCACCTTTTTTTCTATATGACTAAAAATATGATAATATTTAATTTTTATTCAATAGTAATAAAAAGTAATCTATTAGTATTAGTATTTACTATCAGTACTTGCATTTGATGCTGGTAAAAAGATGGCCGTTATTTTATTGTCAAATATGAGGTATTTTTTCTATAGACACCGTTTACGTGATCTGATTCGACATCGATATTTAAAAGTTTTTAGATATTACCTATTTGTTTCCACGTCATATTGTATCAGAATAAAAAATATAAAATATAAAAAATATAATTTGAATAAAGATATAATTTTAACAGTTATTTAGTAGTAATAAACGAAAAAAATATATTAGTATAACTCTGTACTACTATTATTAACGAAATTTGCTGCTGATAGCAAAAATGGCTTCCATGTGTAATTTACATTTGCTGATAAAAAGAAAGATGGCTTCCCTACGGGCAGGATACATGTTATTTTCAAAGAAATTAATTCAGTTTCTATTATTATACTCTTGTCACAAGAAACCTTCATGCTGTTGCTATATACAGCTTTAAATCTTCGCTGTACTGCTGTTGTAAGTCCAATCGTTTCAAACCATGCTGCACAATGCGCCTTCTGTTGGACAGTAAACGACATAGTTTTATCATAGAATCACGAGATTTAAACAATATCTGAAATTATACATATTTGCACAAGTATAAGAAAAACAATTATAAACATCAAATCATTCGTTAACATATGAAAGCTAATCGATATCCGAACATGTAGTTTTGCGAGCCTGTATATTGCTAATTTCTCATCTAGACTAAAGATACATCATTTTGTTGTATAGGTACGTTATACACACACACACATATATATATATATATATATATATATATATATATATATATATATATATATTGAAAGCTCAATAGTTGTCAACTTGTAACAACAGAGCATATATAAATAAACAAGATTTTTTACATTCTCGCAGCCAAAGATTTTATTTATCTTACAAAAATTGTTCAAAACAATAACTTTTGCACAATTGTACGGTTCCGTTTCGTTCAGCAGTGGACTAACCAACATCTGTATGTCAATATCAGATCTTTCCTCCCTGAACTCATCAGAAGACAAAAGTTCTCAATTCGAAAAATTATACATTGCGATGTGACAAAAATAAAAGTGCGGAAATCAAAACGAACTCACATTGAATTCGCTTCCATCTACAGCGTATTTGAAATCACAACCTCGAGCAGGCAGCCATATTGTAATTAGAAGCAGAGCTAAGAGAAATATGCACAACACTTGACCAAATATCTTTTATGAGAGACTAATATTTAAATCCGGCTAAAGGATAAATCTCATTATATAATTTACTTTGTTTAAATTTGGAGTATTAATTCAAGACATCAGAATACGAAATTAAAGGATACCACATATAATTGATTCAATATTTTTTATGAGGGAATTCCCAATATGTTGCCTTCTGCTTACCTCATAGAAGCTGTCGACAAAAAGAAGATGTAAGGGGCAAAACTTTAAAAAACAAGCGTATTATTTCTATTTTTTTTTCAGAATTAAAAATTCAAAAGATACGATCGAAGTTACCCCTTCTTATCTATATAATAATCTATTTAATAATAGTATAATACATGTGACCCATTAAGCTTATTCCGACCAATTAAGTCAATTATATTAATCCATACTATAGGTAAATAACTATGTTTGTCAACCTATATAACGTCCAAAAATACCTGACACCACGATCACACACCCCTACAGTTAATTTTGTCATATCCTTGTAAAAAACCTAACTCTAACTATAGAGGTTACTATCTATGAAAACTTACACTGACCTAACACTGAACGATCATTTAGTAATGTATTCAGTGAACAATGGTTTTGCGTTGTTTTGCATGCAGAATATCTTATGGGTTCCCGAACCTGAATAAACAAGTGGTTGCCAGCTCGACGAAATTACCGGACCTCAAACAGTTTAAATCTATCTAATATTATATATTAATACATACTACCAATTGGTTTGCGTTTTATCAGTCCTTATCGTTAGGACTTAGATTTAAAGAACTAAAAGAACTAATACCCCTCCCCATCAGTAGAGCAGGTTACTCCCAGAAAAGTTGGGAGAGTACCTACGGCATTCATAGTCTTATATTACAAATTATCCGAGCTTGAGAGTAACAAAAAGAAACTAGATGCCATCGAATCCTACCCTTATTTCAACAACGTATATATATATATAATAAAATTGAAAATATAAGCCATTAACAATGCAAGATTAATTTTTTTTTTACATTAATCTTATTAATTTCGGAATAAAATACTGGTCACCTCTGATGATGGAATTAATAAGATTAATGTAAAAAAAAAATTAATCTTGCATTGTTAATGACTTATATTTTCAATTTAATTAACAAATCCAGCAATGCTTTAAATGAACGACCAACCCATATTACTTTATCTACACGAGCGAGCCACGCTCTTCTTCGTTCGACACCGGAATTTGAATCATAACCGCCAACACCACCAGTACGGAGAGACGTTTATCAAGTAACAAAGAAATAAGTTTGGTTATTCTTGTTTTTTGATGAAAAAAAATGACTCAATACTCGTCACCTCAGATGATGGAATTTTATTCCGAAATTAATAAGATTAATGTAAAAAAATTAATCTTGCATTGTTAATAGCTTATATTTTCAATTTTATTAACAAATCCAGATATGCTTTAAATGAACGACCAACCCATATTATATATATATATATATATATATATATATATAGTATGAATATACATCTATGGAAAGTAAGCTACACAGAGACGGCCATGTTTCAATCCCGCAGGAAATCATCAGGCTGAATGACTCCTCGATGCCTCTGTGTAGCTTACTTGCCATAGATATATGCTCATATTACTACTTCTACGCTCTACAAACGTATTTAGCACTATTGAATTATATGTTAAAAATATATACACAATAGTATTATTATTATATATATATATATATATATATATATATATATATAGTAAATAAAATAAAATAGACTTATAATTGCTTCTTAATGTACAACAAAGGACAAGTAGAGCGTTATAACAATTATAAATAATAATAAATGTTCATCCATTCTTCGGAAATCTTGCCATATGACAGCGATGTTATACGGGTGAATAATACATTTTATTCAAACGTACAACAACGCTCTCATATAAATACACTGCTGAAGAATGGATACATGATGAAACTGTAATAAAGTGTTTAGATAAACTAAATTTCTCATGTATTATTGTTATAAGGCTCTACCTAAAGAGAAGGTGTGTTTTTTTATATGGATAAAGTCTGCTGTGTTGATTTGGCTCAGTTTCTGAAGCTAAATCTAGACAACCATTTTTGTGAAATTGATTTTTATGTTACCTTATATATATATATATATATATATATATATATATATATATATATATATATATATATATATATATATATATAGTAAAAGATAGATGGAGAGAAAATGTTTATTTGTGAAGGATAACTGGTAATTATCATTAATAAAATATAAAAAGGACAGATTTATGCATTGCCAACTCGGGAATCCGACTTCAATGATGACCGAGAATCTTATAGCCATGTGGCCATCGGAACGTCTGATCATCTCATGGGCTTAAAAAAAATAAAACACACACACACACACATACACATATATATATATATGTATATATATATACTAGTAGAGCTACTCGACGTCGCCCGGGGTCGAAAGTCAGTATATTGAAGAAAAAATGAAATTAAAACGTAACAATCTGCATAATATTATAACTTGAAGTATTTAAGTTCATTTTAAGACAAAATCAGATTCAAAATTGTAATGTCCGGTTGGGTTCGAACTCGTAACCAGCGTGCTAACGGTTTGAGCAACGGAATAAATTCTCCCCCCCCCCCTCTCTCTCTCTCTCTCTCTCTCCCTCTGTCTGTCTAGCACTCTCCACCGTTCTCATTTCATGCTCTCGCTCTCTCTCTCTCTCTCTCTCTCTAGTCTCTCTCTCACGTAGTTGAATATTAATCAAAACCAGAACAAGCGGCATTTTTTCTGTCTTCCATACCTCTCGGTCTCGTTACTTTCTCTTTCGTTCTCCCTGTAAGCCAAGTGCAAATATTGCATTCTTTCTGTTTTCCTTCTCCCGCCCTTTCTCTCTTTCGCTTCATTTTCTCTTTCTTTACTTCTGTCAGATAAATGCAACGAAGGAAAATAGAAAAAGGAAGCGAAAAGGACAATTCAAAACTTCATTTCACCCTTTTTCACCGGTGAATCTTTAAAGATGTGTTTTGTTATTTTTCTCCCGGTGTCAGGGTGAAGAGTAGAAGTAGATTTACAATACAATGTTGTTTTTAATAGCAGGGAACAATATTTACTATAACTGAATGACTAAATACTATGTACCGTTTGTATTATTTGGATTATTCAGACTACTGTTCTATTCTTGGATTTTAATCTCACAACGTTTCACCCAATGTAACCACTGATCTTCTTCAGGTTCGTCTTGTTGAACTCGGGAATCTTTATGTTGAACTCAGGAATGCGTACGGAATTTCGAACGAGGGTAGATTGCTCTCATTCCGTCAGTCATGACCGCGTAGATGTCTTAAGTAACTTAAGATTTATCATTTGATTTTTTTTCTTCTTAGCATAATTTACATTTTCTACTACTTATATTGTCAAGTTGGGCTGATTTTAAAATATTTTCTGATGAGAATTTTAATTTATTTACTAATTGTTTCGCATTTTCTTATAAAAAAAGAAATGACGAATTTGAATTGATTTGTTTAATATAATTTCTAAAAGTAAATTGAATTTAAAACAATCGTTAAAATGACTCTTAGTATGAAATTCTTTTCATGATAGTTAAAAAGCATATTTACATATATATTAAGGCATGTTTTTAATAGATGGCATTGAACCAATATTCCTTAATCAAAAGCTTTTTTGAAATAATTTTATCTGGAGGTTTTTTTGGGGGGAAGGTATTTTTAGATATAAATAATATAATATATTGTGACGCTCTATCAGTTATTCTCTTTCCATTCCCATCTCTCTGTATATATGCGCATGCGTGTGTTCATCTATTGCCAAAATCATCTCATAGTTTTTATTATTCATATGCAAAGACAAGTTTGTTGCTTGGCTACAGATACATTTCTGATCAATTATCTCAATAAATGGTAATTATTAATTAATAAATTATGAAGCAGAATAATAGACGCTTATGATATATTTATGACACACTAAAGAATATATATACGTCTATTATTCAGGGGCGTCTTTAATATATATATATATATATATATATATATATATATATATATATATACAAATAAATACGCACTGGTCTTTATTATAATGTGTGATATATATATATATATATATATATATATATATATATATATATATATATATATATATAATCACACATTATAATAAAGACCAGTGCGTATTTATTTGTATATATATATATATATATTTATATATATATATATCGTGTGTGTGTATTTAGGCAGCATTTTCTCATTTATGCAAACATTGTTAAAAATAACAGAATTCGTGTGCTTAATTAATTATATCTTTTTTATTTATTTATTTATTTATTTATGAGTTTATCTAACTTTAGATTAGAAGAAAAAGCCATGAGAAATATTATACAACGATACATATCCCCAATTGACAATAACAATAAAATGAGACTAATTATTTACGAGAGGAAATTTAAAACCAAAAATCTTGTAGTATAAAACAATTCCTCCCCAACTCTAAAAACACTAAACTGTGTTTCCCGCTTTATTGCAGATCATAATATTGTTAATAACTTCAATAATATAAATCGCACAAGTTTGAAATTTTGCGCACTGAAAGAGTGCTCCTAAGTAGGTAAGATACCAAAATATTTTGCAAATCTATACTACATTTCTAAAGTTATAGATATTTATGTATTTGTTAGCCATTTTTACTGTTTCTCGCTTTATTGCAGGTTTGTTAAAATACAGTCAATAGGTGATAAAAATATTTGACTTAGCAGGGTTAATTATTTTAATCATTTAAATCATAAGTAACAATATGAATGAAATGTAAGGAAGAAATCACCAGATATGCACCACAAAATTGAATCATTTATCAACAAATCTCCCATTTCTTGAAATTACCCTCTGCAGTCTCCCATTAACAGATGAAGTCAATCTGTTGATTTGGAAAGGTGTTATGCTACTAGCAACATCAACAATGTTATTCCAGAGGGCATCTTTTGATGTAAATTGTTGTCCTCCTTCATAAACCTTCCTCTTTAAAATTGACCAGAGCTGCTCAATCGGGTTTAAGTCAGGAGAACAAGGCGGCCTAGTCATGAGACTCTCTCCCTTGATGCCCAGAGATGCGAGGAAGGTAGTTTTAGCTTTGCTGCATGAGATGGAGCATTGTCGTGCATAAAAATCAGTTGACGTAGATGAAGTAAAAGCAGGTTGTCCAGCCAAGGTGGCAAATGCTCATCTAAGAACGATATGTATGCGTGTCTTGTGAGTTTCACACCCTCTCGCACTCGGAAAGGTCCAATTAATTTATCATGTATGATACCTGCCCAAAACATAACTCCCCCGCCACCTTGTTGCCAATGAACGCGGTGTGAGATAGCAGCTCCGGTAGGACTTCAAACTTTAGTCCATCCATCCGGACCATCAAGTGTGGCTCTAGCTTCAGCTGTGAATAGAACGTGTTGGAAGTCCGTTTTCATGTATTTTTCTGCCCACGCAATGCGTTTTCCCTTATGGGTTTTGTTCAAGGGAGGCCTGGAAATGGGCTTCACGTTCCTGGCCATCTCATTCAAGACACTGCATCTGGTCTTCCTGGACATCGGAACAACGCCAGCTTTGCCAAAAATGGAGGCGCTAGTGCCATTTGGTTCCCTAATGATCTGTCTGCATATTTTTCGCATATCGCGAGGGGGGGTGCTCCTTCTTGTACCCTTATCTTTCCTTGGTGCAGTGTTGGGCTTCTCCACAAAAGAAATCAAGGTTCTCTTATCCCTTCCCAGTTCCTTGGCTAAATCCAGAAGTGTCAGTCCATCTGCAGGGCCAGCTACAACCCTGGGCCTTTCAGTAGCAGTCAAACGTCGATTTTTAATTTTCTTAAATTGGTTTCGAGATGTATAATTTTAGTGTTATTAACTAAAATTCGTCTTAAATCAGAGGGAGGGCAGTTATGTTTTTGTAGATGTTGGTGAATTGAGCTAGACTTTACAAGATGCATGGTAAGGTGGCGGCATAGTGTAGTGCTTGTAACACCAATGTAGCTATTATCTTTATTATTATTATGAGAGTTACATTCTCCCAAAGGGCATTTAAACTCATAAATAACATTGGTTCTTTCTAAACTGTGTTTCTCGCTTTATTGCGGCTCATAATATTGTGGATAACTTCAATAATATAAATCGTACAAGTTTGAAATTTTGCACACTGAAAGAGTGCTTCTAAGTAGGTAAGATACCAAAATATTTTGCAAATTTATACAATATTTCTAAAGTTATAGACATTTATGTACTTGTTAGCCACTTTCACTGTTTCTCGCTTTATTGCAGGTTTGTAAAAATGCCCAAATATATATATATATATATATATATATATATATATATATATATATATATATATATATATATATATAGATGTATATATGTATGTATATATATATATATATAGATGTATATATGTATGTATATATATATATATATATAGAGAGAGAGAGAGAGGGGGTGGGAAATACCCGTCCCAGGACGGGTATACGCAATATGTATGTAAAGGAAAAGGCTCTCTTTTCATTAGCTACTGCACCGAGGTGAAAAGGAGGAATCAACGTTTTTCCAAAAAATTACTTCACTTATCTTTGATCAACACCTTATTTTTTTAATGGAAATCGCTCCAGACAAGGCATGAATCCACTTGACGTAAGGAACTAAAAAAATACTACTTCAAGGTCACAAACTAGCCAACGATAAGTGTTAGATGGATAGATTCCGACCCAGAAAACAACAATTCTTCCTCCTGTGTCAGAAGCATCGCTCGTCGAATGTGAGAACTAATGGACAAAATAAGGGAAGCGAGAGTTAGCACGCCCATTAGCGAACACTGTAACCATTATGGCAAATAGGCCGGTAAATATGTATAGCATTAGTTTTTAATTTTAATTTCATTTTTATTATTATTATTATTAGTAGTAGTAGTAGTAGTAGTAGTAGTAGTAGTAGTAGGGGGCCCTTTGTTTCCAAGTTGCCTTTTAACTCTCGAATGCATATTTTGCGATCGTTTGACGTTCAAGCAGCTAAACATTCCGAATTGAATGAATAATGTTAGAACGCTAATATTAGATAAATTTATTTGTAAAAGTAACAAAGACAAAATTAATTTTTGAACAAAATGTGTGTATTTACTATATTAATTCGCGTGGTTCTATATTGAACTGAGCGTTCTTCTTTTGTAACGCTGTATTTAGCGCTGCTATAACTTTCTTCTAACTTTATATTCTTAACAATTAGTCTATTAATGTTTGTATAATTACATTATATCAAGCAACGTTTACATTCATAAAAATTTAATAGAATAGTTTATCTTTCAATTAACACAGTATGTAATCATGTCTGTTAGAAGCAGCAGCGGCAGAGAATGTTGTTTTTACGTACCTATTGTCGATTTCACGAATATTCCAATTAGCAGTTTCTTTCAGCTAACCAGAGAAGCGAGAATATTCGTGCCTACTATAAAAACCCAAACACACGGCGTTCTTCTTTCTTTTCCGGTATTTTTCGTCGTCCACAGACAACACACGTGCGCATGTCACAATCAAACATAGCCCTTTTCGGGGTAGAAATGCCTTCGGCATGTAGCACACACCTGACGAGAGACATTCACGAAGTGCTATATACCCAGCGAAACCACTCATCTACACAGTTCATACATACACTCTTTCACTAACAAAACAGGCACGCTAATATACATACACATTTGCATGCTTGTCCGATTTACACACAAACGAATGCGGCCTCAGCCGAAATGAACACGTGTTCTCGAACACTTTGAATTCTCATTCCATATCAACACTTTATTTTGCATTGTCTTAACAAGTTGTCCATACTGAATTAATATATTTTCGTCTATTTTAAATCAAATATACAACATACCGAATATATAATTTAAGACGTTGATATACGTCACCAAAACAAAGCAAAAGACCCTCTTAAACCTCGGTCTCTTCAACAATCATCAAGTTTGAAAAGCAAACCGTTAAAATGTATTTTTTAACTAAACACGAAGAAAATGTTAAAACCGACAATATTGGATCTGGGCAATAACGCCCTCACTACAACTAAAGAATAGACACTGTCTAAGAATAATGAATACTTATTTTAAAGAATGCGAAAAAAATGCGCCAGGTAAATATTTATTAACAATGGAAGTTAATAAAATAATGTGCCAATATAATTTCAGCATTTCAAAAGTTACGGAAGACAAAAAAGAAAATATGTTAGAACTCTTCATCTCGAATTTGCATATTGATGATGCTATTTTGAATAGAATACATGTGAAATACATTTATTGAAATAAATAGAGTAAAGAAATTAAACTGTTGTCTTCGATAAGTTGAATCTCTCTATTTCTGAGCTTTTGTGAGAAATGGAAATGAAAAAAAAACGAGTAAATGCGAAATTTGTTCCTCTTCTGAAGATAATATCTCAATAAAGTTGAAAAAGATTTTGCGTTCATTGGATCAGTGGTTCCAGGATCTTCATCTGGCATTAGCAGAAGAATTGGAATAGTAACTTCCGCATTTGGACGTCTAAAAAAGATATTGCGCAGGAAGGACATATAACCCCCCAAAGTTAAGACTTTACAATACAGTGATAGTTCCTATTGTTCTATATGCAAGTGAAACATGGACTATACTGGCAGAGTATGAGAGGAAGCCCAATGTCTTTGAAATGAAATGTTTAAGAACTATCCTTGGAGTAACTTTACATGATAGACTAAGAAATGCCGATATCATAAAGAGGCTCAATATTAGCAGATCAATCAACAATGTTATTTGAAAAAAGGGATTAACGTTGTTTGGACATGTTTCCCGGCTACCAGACTCCAGCTATGTAAAGAACTCCTAGCAAGAAGATGTAATTCAAGAAAACTTAAAAGGACGACAACGAACGAGATGGGCTGAGCAGATAAGGATTGAGACTTACATGCTACTCCTGAGAGCAAAAATACTTAGCCAAGACTGTGATAAGTGGTGGAATTTTGTTTTCAATCATGTGGCGAAGCTCTCTCGAGTATTCAAATAAATCAAAGTAAAGTCAAATACCAAACATTGGTAAGTTGTGTATCGTATGCCATTTATGACGACATAAATGAATGCACACGTTTTTAGTATTGATTTACTCCTCTCCAGGAGTTAGGCACAAGGTCAGTTTTTATCTTACTCCCACAAGTCAGATGTGACCCAAGGTAGGGTCGGGAAAGTGGGGTTTCAAAATTGCCTGGGCAGCCCCGTCGGCATTCCCCGGTAGGGACGCCTCATGCAGTAAGCAATAAACTTACTCCTCCCCATAGAAGGGAGGCAAAGCCTGGGAAGGTGGACCTCCCAGAACTGCACAGGACAGACCCATAGACCGGCGTAAATCAAGACCCGAAGGCCAAGACAACACCAGTATGGGGTGCAGTATCCATCGGAACAGATACTGCACACGTTTTTAGTCGGCAATTGACGTTTTAGAAAAAATATACGTTAAAACGCCAAATCGATTGTGTGCCGGACATCTTCTTGCGTCTTGTCGACAATCAACTGGGGAATCTTCATCTGCATTTCTACAAGTATTACGAAGACGAAGCTAAGACTTCTGGTAAAGAAGTAACTGGAGGACAATATCGATAAGAATTGATCAGAGAGTCGGTTGTTAACTGTTTCGTGTCTCCACTCATACGGTAAAGTCTATCCTTCACTCGATAATAAAAACCAATGTGTATTTATTTGTATAAATATAAATCTGTCCCATTACACAAAAGTTAGCGAATAAAAAACGTACCTTTTTCTAGCCCCCGAACAAAACCATTTTAAGTGATGAGGAGAAGCGAGAAAGCAAATATCAAGTCTGACAAGTCCCGCCGCCTGAAATGTAAAAAACTAAAAAGTTAACGCATGGTATTTTTTCTTTAGATCACCAGAAATGATAATGATAATATATACATATATATATATATATATATGAACAATTAAATTACTGATGTAATTCTATGATTTTATATGAATATGAGTACGAACATAGGCGAAGCATAATTGTTTCCGTCATTTTTGATGGGGGATGTACACTAGTTAGAAAAAAAACTAGTTAAAGCTTTAGATTTATAATCTGCGTAAACTGAGGCCTATACTGTGAGTGTGGTACAAAGGAAAAATGCTGATGACTTCTACGGCTCTAGAAAATACCTGACTCCCGATGCCATTCTCTACCTACATAAGAATCAGATACGTCCAAAGATGGAATAGAGCATCCTTTCTTGTCTTGACAAAGTACGAAACCGAGTTCGAAATTTAGTGGGGATGATCTTTTCTCTCCATTTTTTTTCTTACAGAAGAGACGTTGCTAGCCTCTTTCTATTCTATCATTATTTCGATAGAAAGTTCTCAACTCCAGTCTTTGGTTCCTCCCTCTAAGACATTTACAGCAAGAACTCGTCTTTTTACCACAACATAAAAAAACACTTTCTTTTCTCCGTCTATGTGACTAGTGTCAGGCGAAATTTCAAAAGAATAGACCTTTTTTGCGGAGGTTTCCCACCTATGAAACACATTACCGCGGGACTGCTTTCCTGCTGATTACAACTTGGTCGTCTTCAAATCCAATGTCAATAAATCCCTCTCGTGAACCGCCCCAAAAATCATCAAACTCCATCCATACCATTGATCAATATAAGTAATCTAGGAATACGTACAAATGGCCGTGGCTTATACGGACTATGGTTATTAAAAGAGATTTATCATAAAAATGTTATATTAGTTTCTGTTTTAATTTTGATTCTGTTGGAAAGATAAAAACCTAAAGTTAATCTCTAAACAAACAAAAATGTATATTTATGTGTGAAAAGAAATTAGAATGAAAAATGTTATCCCGACAGCTAAAAAAAAGCAAATATTCAGTGAGATTTGAACTTTGAAGAAATTACTTGTAAAAATCCCTTGAAAGATAAATATCAGTTTCCTGGAACTTTTTTTAAAGATAATTATTAAATTAAAGTCATAATTCTAAATTTTAAAAATGTACCTACTTTTTACTAAAAATTGCATAATTATCCCCTCAAAAGTCATAGTTTACCAAAATACGGTATTCGGTCAAGAATTAAAGAAAGTAGCTATTAATAGTGAGAATATATGGAAGACAAGAATTGCAATAATACTTCGTTTTCTTATTTTTAACTGTATATACAAGAATGGTTTTGTAATAATTTATAGAAATTGAAAAATTATTATACTTAAATTTCTTTATTTTTTAAGGTTATAGAAATGCCAATATAAGTACCCATATTTTGTTCTAATAAAAAAGAAATGCTTATTTAATTAGACTATTTGTGAATGTACACGATTAAGATCTTATTTATTTTTCCCAAAAAAGATTCATATTTTACTTAGTTTTTAAATACTCTGAAATTATTGATGACGACTGTTTACCAATGTTTTTCCTTAAAATTTAGAAAGAAAACTTTTGTATAATTTTGGCTCAATTTTACCATTTTTTTTTTGTTTGTTTACATGATGATTTAAAACTTTAGCAATTACATTACTCGATTTATTCTTAAACGTGTCGTAACGAGAATTAAATTAATGTTTTAATGAAACTAAAAGCGTATTCTAAGTGTGGAAAAGTAAATTACATTCCATGATTACACTGACAATTTTATTATTCATTGAAAAAAGAGCTAAAACAATTAGTTATTAATAATTAAATAGAATTTAAACTTGAAAGTAAATGATTATTTATTAATGAAAAAAAGAATTAATGAAAAATTCACTTTTATTTTTCTTAATGATGTATATTGGCGGTGAATTCTGAAACTGGCGTGGTTGTTCATTCTCTGAAAATAAAATTTATATGACGGCGGGTAGTGGTTGGTGGGTGGGTGCAAATCCCGTCTGTTTATTGGGACTACACGTTCATACGCAAAAGGGAAATATTATAAATTCGCGTCGTAATATTTCCAGTAAAATGTTATCATTAAAGTCATATAAAATTATTTTTACAATCATATTATTTTTTGTGAAAATATTAAATAAACAATGGTAATATTGTTAATTCGAGAAATTATTTTTTTCTTTGAGTCATATTGATTTTATTAACACAGAATTTAAGGGCGTATTTCGTAATATATAAGAACTATATTTAGAAAAATAAACTATTGTTAACATCTACAGTGCTTTATTTTCATAATTTTTTCTTTAATTCATGCGTTTTTATTTGGAATTCTGGAATATAACTTTGGTAGAAGTGTTCTTTGTTTACGCGAAATGATAGATTGTTACTAAGATTTTTAATAAAATAATGAGTTCATTATATTCCTTGATAGTTAATTAATAAATACTGAAAATTTAATTAAAATTGGTTCATTTCCTGAATTTTAGTTAATTTTTAACTGAAAGGAGGAGTCAAAATGTTTGGGTTTTTTAATGTTGGGGATCAGCCATTCATTTTGCCCATACGTTGTTTGGATAAGTATAGTCCGGTCGATGTTATGCGCAGATTGACGCTTTTTGAATAAGGAAATTGACAACATCTTTGAGGCACGCATGAAAATGTATTTAAGTGAAATATTTTGAAAATCAACACGTGGTGCAATTTTATTTTTTTTTTTTTTGCAAGATTTTCATGCGTGCCTCAAAGATGTTGTCAATTTCCTTATTCAAAAAGCGTCAATCTGCGCATAACATCGACCGGACTATACTTATCCTAACGTCTTCTAGAACTTGACGTGCTCTTTTGCCTTTTCCGTGATTTGACCCCTCGCAGTTAATACCATCAAAATGAGAAAGAAGAAGAAAAGGGAAAAGAAAACTATAAGACAGTCTCGCCTGACAACGTTGTTCTACAACGAAAGCTTGCAAAAAAAAATTAAATAAATAAATTTTTCATTTAAATTGCACGATGTGTTGATTTTCAAAAATATTTAACTTAAATACATTTTCATGCGTGCCTCAAAGATGTTGTCAATTTCCTTATTTTCTAATATGTTTTTTTAAGCAAAAATAATTCGCTTTGAACTAATGCCGAATATCTTTTATGTCTACTTTTTTGCGGATAATCTGAAAAAGATCACTTTGTTTTAAAAAAAAGTACATATATGTAATGTTCTTTTATGTTATGTTAATTTCTTTAAATTTATCAAACACGTGTCCAGTTTTTCTTTTATCCTTTAGATAAGTGGCAGATACGTTGTTACATTAAATAGGGGCTTTTGGAAAAAGTCTTCTACATGATAGAAATCCAGTGGCAAACACATTGTTGCATTGAATGCTGTGTCACCGGAGAAAAGTATACCACGTAACAAAGTTCCATCAACTAACCGAAACCATCTTCCGTTCTTTTTTCTTCTTTCAGTTTTGTTATTCTTTCACATCTAAATGCATGTTGCTTAGCAAAAACAATTTTATCTCTTTCAAGCGGCTCAACTCGTGAATTTGTCTTCTTTTTTCCCCTCCGACTTCTACTTTTCTGCCCGTTTTTTCTTCAATTTTACGCGTTCGATTATATTTCATCATCATCATCATCATCATCATCATCATCATCATCATCATCATCATCATCATCATCATCATCATCATCATCATCATCACTTTCGTCTCCTTTTTTTCTTCTTATTATACTTTTGTCTTTCTTCTTCGTTTTCTTTTTCTTCTCCTGCTCTAAATTGACTTTTCTCTTTTCTATCCTCTCTTTTACGTCTTCTTCAATTTCATTTATTTGTTCAGTTCTCATCATTCTAATTTCCATTAGCATGTTCCGCTTGTTTTTTGTTTATTGTTGTTGTTGTTCTTCTTCTTCTGTTCCCTCTTTCTTTGTCAACGTCATTTTCTTCTCTGTGAACCTTACTTTTCTTCTAGATTCTTTTTCTCTTGTTCCTTTTTCTTTCTCCATTTTTTTCTTCTTCTTCAATATAATGTCTCTTCATCATCATCATCATCATCATCATCATAATAATAATAATAATAATCCTTTTTCTTCTTCAATGTATTCAATCATCGTTCTTCATCTTCTTCATCATCTGCTTCCTCTTATTCTTATTCTTATTCTTCGTTGTTGTCATCATCACTTTCGTATTTTCTTTTTTTTTCAACCTAATTCTTCTTCCACATTCTTCTTTCTCCTCTTCTTCTTCATTATCTTGTCTCTTAACCATCATCCACGTCACCCTCCTTCTTTTCCTTCTTCTTCAATTGTATTCAATTATCTTTCTTCGTCATCTTCATAATTCCCGTCTCCTTCCTCATCTCCCTCTTTTTCTTTTTTCTTCTTCTTTTTCTTCTTTTTCTTCTCCTGTTTCTTCTTCTTTTTCTTCTTCTTCTCCTTCTCCGTCATATTCTTCTCTATTTCCTATTTCCTTCTTTACAAAAACAAAAGCACTCCGTGATGAGTCTGTCAATCTATGGTTTCTCTGTTTCCATTCACCTTCGAACCGAGTGACCACCCTTCCCCGACAGACGCTGATGGGAAACTAAATCGCTCGGCGATAATTGTATTAACAGATTCCTTTTCCGTCTGAAGGAAGAATATCGCTAAAAAGTGAGCGCGAATTGGATGGCAGGAGATGGCGGGCAGAGACAATTCCAGATTTGCAGAGCTATTCAAATTTGCCGAGAAAAAGATAAAATAATAAAGAAAAACAAAACAAAAATGTCGGCACGAGGAATTTCTGTCACTTACAATTTGCAACGAAAAGAACTTTGCTCAACATAATATTTGCTTTTTTAATGTTGTTATTTGTATGAATGAGCGGTCTATCAATTGAGTTAGGTTTTTAACGCCGTGTCAAGTCCCTTCAACAAACAATTAAGTTAAACGTCGCGTTTATTGGTCTATTGTTTGGTTAAGAGAACAATGTCGGTAATGTATTTCTAACTTCAAGCACATATAAATAAGCGACATCTCCACTTCGTTACCAGAAATAAAATGGCGTCATATAACGAATGCATCAGAAGTATTTACAAATAGCTGAAGATAATTTACAGGCACTCGAATTATTGACGTATATTTAATTTTGACAGAGTTTCTAAAAGTTGCTGTAATTTTTTTTTTTGTTTTTCAAGATTATTTTTGCCAAATAATTTTGACTTACTAGCAATAATACCCCCCCCCCCCCGCCGCGGTAGCCATTTTTTTTTCTAGTATAAAAAAACCTGGGTTAAGTTTATTTGATTGTTTTGGTTATCCGCTTTTTTCAGCGATCTTAACGTCATCATTATTTAAAGGAAAATAAAGTATTCAAATTATCAAAACTTCTTTATTGGTCCATACAACCGACCTTTTGGTCAGCGAGAGATTTTTTCAGCAGGGTACAGTATATTGTGTTCTGTGAGTCAAATGTACACGTTAGTTATGCCCAACTGCACCCTATTAAGAGGATGTAATGCCTGGGAGGATGGCATCATGATGAACGAACATATACTACCTCCAAAGGAGAAGGTAACGACTGGGAGGATGATCTCATCAAAAAAGAAAATATTCTACACTATTCTCTAAAAAGGAAAAGATAATGCCTGGGAAGGTAGTATTATGACAACCGAGTAGATATTACACTACCTTCATCCCCAGAAGAAAAAAAAGGTGAAGGAAATACCTGGAAGGATAGTACCATGACCACAGAACAGATAATACACTAAAAAAAACAAAAAGAGTAGGTAATGCCTGGGATGATAGCATGACAATAGAACAGATAGTACACTACCCCATCTGAATTGGGCATTGAAAATAGTAAAAGTGTAGTTTCAGCTTCAGACACGCAAATACTGAATCTCCATTAGTAATAGAAGATCCATGCTTCTATTTTATATGTGTACGGTTATTATAATTTTAAATTATAATCAGCACTTTTTTTTTGCCGCATAAAAACGTTTTTTTGCCGCATAAAATTTAAGTTGCATCAAATTCCGGCGCTCGTGTCTCAACAAATTCTCGAAATGCATTTTCGACCGCATCTTTTTTTTTTTTTTGCGTGTCAATATTTTATCCCCTCTCAAAACGTGGTCGAGATGCTTGTAAAGTGAGGAAGAGCTCCGGCAAATAGCGTCGGTGAGGCAGAATTTCGTATCTTAATTTGTTAAACTTTCGCAAAGTTATATGTGAGGCGTATGATGGAGCATTATCATGCTGTACGATCGGCTCTTTTTCTCTGACAAACGCTGAAGACACATATGCTGTGAATTTGATGGTGATACTTAGCCGCAGGCAGCATTTTGTCGGGATTCAGGTAGCTGTAGAAAATTGATTTTCTTGTATCACACTAGTCACTATCACATTATTTGGGGGCTTCTGGGTATTTTTGGAAATGTTTTCGGGTGTCCGGTACGAACACAGACCCAACGATATTATTATTATTATACTTTCTAATACAAAATTTAAACCATCATTAGATTCTTCGTAGAAGTTAATCTGAGAAAAGTGGTGTTTGATTTTGGTATAAGGCTTTGTTTGAATTGCATACCTGGCCAAAGAGACAGACATATAATATAATATAATAGTATAAGTATTTAGAGGTGACGAAAATTTAAATATTCGTGCTCTTTAAGTGGTCGAATCAAATGCACAGTGACATGTATGCTATACTTCAAACCAAAACGTTCAAAGGGGGCAATTCATTGCACCTCAATTCAAACATTGAAAGAATTAAAAGAAAGATACCACAATTATTCGCGACATGGGAATCCTACATGGAAATCTAATGACTTAGAATTCATACATTTTTTATCGGTGGTTTTCACTTGCTGTACAGTTGAGGAATCGGAATGATAAAAGAAACATTCTAAAGAATGAGAAAATAGAAATAAAATATATCTATGCAATAATCATTTTTGTTCCTCGCTTAGTTAGTTAGCACGACCGTGACGCTGCAAATACGCATGCGCTAAACCAAAGAGGAGATATTAAACCAAACTCAACTCATTAATCGTATTAAAACAGAATTATTTGTATATGTAAACAACAAGTAGATGATAACTGATTTTGTTTTCAAGTTAATTTTATTACAAAATTAGTTATTAACCAAAATTTATAGAAAAACATTTGTATAAATAACATTAAAACACAGCTCTGTAAATTCAACCATTTTTTATTAAATGAAATGTTTTATTTGAAAATATGGCCAGAAATAACTTTATCCTTATCTCTATAAATATAAGTACATGTTTATATATTCATTCATGAACAAATTACCGATCATTATGAATTCTGGAACACAGTGGCTACACGTAAAGGTGTGTAAATTGGGCTACACGTAAAGGTGGGTAAATTGGGCTACATTTAGTTTAATTTAGCTTTATGTAAGAGAGGCGAGTGGGTGTGAAATTACTTCGTAAAAATTCAGATACCTCTGATTTTTGTGAAAATTTAACAATGGGTATTACACATCAACTGATAAATATTCCCAAATTTTCAGTTTTAGGGGGAGTATATTATAAGGGTTTTAGGGGGAGTATATTATAAGGGTTTTAGGGGGAGTATATTATAAGGGATTTAGGGGGAGTATATTATAAGGGTTTTAGGGGGAGTATATTATAAGGGTTTTAGGGGGAGTATATTATAAGGGATTTAGGGGGAGTATATTATAAGGGTATTAGGGGGAGTATATTATAAGGGTTTTAGGGGACATAATATGGGCACAGCCTCCCCTTTGAAAATTCATGTATTTTACATTTGCATTAAATTTGATCCATAATCATTAGATACCAATTAAATAGGATTCCCTCGGTTTTAATTTCTTCTTAAGGCCTCTTAAATATTATTTATTTTCTAGCATCAAAATCATGTAATGGAGTTTGATCAAAACTGGAATCATTATATATTGATTTTTAATCTTCGTACGGAGACATAAAAATGTGGATAAAATTGTTCTGTTCAGCGAATTAATTTCACCTGTCCTGTTCAAAATAAAGCTAAAAGCGAATATTTTACTCGTGCTTTGACTATAAAACGAAAGTATCATCCAATATTACATTTCATAATATTGGAACTTTAAAAAATATTTTCATACGGGGTTCCACTTGTCGTTGTATTAATACAGTTATACTGTTTTGTAATGCTTAAATATGGACAAGAAGAGTGAAAGAGGGGAGGGAATAAAAAGAAGAGAAAGGAATAGAAAGAGAGGGAGAAGAGGAAAACACGATTATCAACAATTTAAAAGCAAACAAATATTTCCTATCTTTTTAAATGCACTGTCATCTTATCAACAATTTTCTCATTTCTATTAAAGGCTTTCGTTTATTTTTTTGGTATTTAAATAGTTTGCAGCTATAATTTAGTGTACAGAAATGAGATTAACAGGGTTTTTTTTTAATTTATAACAAGTATAATACCCGTCCTATGACAGGTATAAGCAACAAATATAGCATTAGTTTTTAATTTTTATGTTTTTCTTTCTGTGCCCCCTAAATAGTAAAGTTTACAGGAAATATAAATAAATAACGTGCCTACGTTACTCACCCTGTTGCCTAGAATACATATTCCATAATTTATAATGATGAGTTTAATAGTTTTAGATTTAACCTAGTACATACGTATTATTAACACTCACACGTGAACCGATTCTTTTTTTAATGCATTGCTATATATAACTCAAAATATGATGTAGAGCAATTCTTTTCTCTATTATTTTTTTGTATGTAGCTTATTTTAAAAGTTGGGGCGATTGCGAGTTTGGGTGGGTGCACCCCCTATGGTAGAGTTCACAAAAAAATAATGTGCCCATGTTACTCACCCTGTTGACTAGAATATATATTCCAAAATTCATAATGATCCGTTCATTATTTAAGATTATCCTATAAATCGAAATATATATATATATATATATATATATATATATATATATATATATATATATATATATATATATATATATATATATACAGGCTGATTCATAAGTCACTTAGCTATTTATTTTTGAAATTCTAAAGTTAAAAAAATACGGTAATACAAAACAGAAAGTTTATTCAACAGATTCATTTATGGGAGTTTAAAATTACAGCAAATTTTCAAAATTTCAACCTTCGTTCTGCATGCATAGCTCCATTCTTTTTTGCAAGGAATTTACGACTCTTTGTAGCATATTTGATTG
Organism: Sepiola atlantica; assembly: GCA_963556195.1. NCBI lineage: Eukaryota > Metazoa > Mollusca > Cephalopoda > Sepiida > Sepiolidae > Sepiola > Sepiola atlantica. Next base: position 70,894,098 of record OY744532.1, on the reverse strand, counting down.
ATTATGAAATAAATATAAATAGAAACAAATATATAAACGAACAAATTTAAAATAACAAATAGCAGTAATTAGAGAGTAAGATAACAATTCATAGTATGTTTGTGCTTCATATGGTAATCATTTTAAATAGCTAAGTGTAGTGACTTATGAATCACCCTATATATATATATATATATATATATATATATATATATATATATATATATATATATATATATATATATATATATATATATATATATTAGAGGTAAGAGATGAGAATACTGAAATTGTAAAGATACAATATTTATTAAAAACATCAAAAGTTCAGAGCAAGGAGTCTCATATCCTTAATCCATGGATGTTCAAAGAAAAAATTTCTTCTCATCAGAGGATAGGGAAGCCGATAATGTGATTATAAATATTATCGGCAACATTTAACTTTGAAAATTTTATATAGAATAACACAAAGTAGAAATAAAGAACAAAATAAGGGCCAAAGGTGAATAGTCTTATGTTGAGGTGGGAGCGTAAAATCAGGGTGGATGTTATCTAAAAACATGTCAGGACAAAATAAAATAAAAATAAAAATAAACGCATCCGTTATTTAGGAATGAATGCTTGAAAAAAGAAAGCAATACTCAAATTGTTCAGTAGTCCAAATGTTTTTGCAAGATGTTGGTGGTCTTTGGTAATTGGTAACTTCCATTTTATCCCGTGTGTGTATTAGTATCCGTTTGTTGCTGGAAGTGTTCGTTTCGTAGAGTTCGGGTTGATTTTTGTCTGTTATGGTTCGGTATATATAAAAAAACATTTGCTAAACTCTACTCAGGTATTGAGCACTGCTAAAGTTAATACTGAAATCTATATACAATATATTACTTCATCTTATAATATATACAGGAAATTATAATATATATATATACATATCTAACTTTATATATATATATATGTATATATATATACATATCTAACTTTATGTATATATATATACATATCTAACTTTATATATATATATACATATGTAACTTATATATATATATATATATATATATATATATATACATATCTAACTTTATATATATACATATCTAACTTTGTGTATATATATATATATATATATATATATATATATAGAGAGAGAGAGAGAGAGAGAGAGGGGGGGCAGAGAGAGAGAAGGAGAGAGACGAATTCAACATTAACTAAAATATATCAAAGTATAATTTACGAAATTACCGTAATTTCGGCAAATTCCGGCCGTTGTCAATTTCAATTTGATTCGACTAAGAAGCTTTTACTTCAAACAGATTTTAGTGCACTAATTTTAAATTTTCTGTAATCTACAGAGTTCCAGCTGGGTATTTATTAATATGTCCGTGTCCTAACTAAATATTTGTCATACAAGATAGGTTAGATTAATTCGAAATACAATCATTTTAAAACATAGTCTGAGCAGAATTAAATATTGATACCTAAGCAGAATTAAATAGTTATATTGTAGGAAGTACGCTATTTATATTGTGCCGAAAATATAATTTCAGACCAACAAAATGCTATGTAAAACTTAAGCATGACAGACCAACAAAATGCTATGTAAAACTTAAGCATGACAGACCAACAGACAGCTCTTCTTATAGAGGTGGAAAACACATCTAAACATTTAATATTAGTAATGTCTTATGTACGTATACATAGTGTATACATTCGTGAATTAACTTGAAAACATCATGTATCGTCTGCTTCTTGTTTACAGAGACAAGGAAAGTTGCTGTTAAGAACAAGCTGCGCGTGCGTGGCCCCCCTCTGTATGTGCCTCGATGTGGCGAGTGTAAAATGCAATAAATTTGGGCAATTTGGGGCATTTTTACCCCCCCCCCCTTTGACCCCCTGGGGGGCGCGAACCAGAATTTTTCTGAGGTCAAGGATGCTCATTTTATATGCAGAACAATTGCCTCTACATTTTGGCCAAGTTTCAGAAAATTGAATGGATGGATCAAACATTTTGAGGGTTTTTGCCTCAAAACATAAGTCCCCCGATTTTATAAATCGGGGGACCAATTAATAGATATTCTTCAGATGCGTCCATTTGATAAACGCGTTTAGTGACGAAAATGTCATTTCAAACTTAAGTGTGACAGACAGAGCCTTTTTTAGTGTTGTCAGACGCAACATTAAAAGTTAAAACATCAACAAACACAAAACAACAGAGATTAGTTTCTAAATCTCATAAACTGATGACCATTAATTACAATTGAAATTCTAATTTTAAAAAGTCGTATTCGTTAGAATCATGAGAAAGAGGACGAGAGAGAGGGGGGGAGAGAGAGGGGGAGAGTGTGAGTGAGGGTAGAGAGGGAGTGGTAATAAATTCAGCAAAACACAGCCTTGACAAACAAAAACAACTAAAATGCGTCCATCAATAAGCATGTTTTAAAACTAAAGCGTAACAGACGGACCCAAAATGATATTTCAAACTTAAGCGTGACTTGGATAATCAATTCCTCTTAAGTAATTGTCTGTCCATTGTATCCAATCCTCTCGTGGTGAAGTTTATCGTCTAACTGACAATCTATTTGACCCTTATCCTTGAGTGGACCCCGGGCCTTGATAAGCGGTGATCCGTTCGTATGAAAAAATGTGAGGAACTGGATTGTGAACCACACTGAAGTCGTTCTCTTGTTTCTCGTGTTCTGGTGTTTTCTGGATCCTTATATTTTTAAGGAAGACACGCCCACGCGTAGCTTGATTTTATGATCGCCCTGTTACTCTTCTTAGAATTGGGTTGGGGCATGATTTCCTGGCATATTACTCATCTCTAGGTTCAGTTGTTTGTTTCTCGATTCACTTGACTACCTCGAAAACATCCGAATAAGTTTACTCTTGCACGAAGTCCCACAATATTTGACACAAATGATTATATCCTCAAAAATCTTTCAAGACGTCATTTTCATTTCTTTTAAAGATTTGACAACTAAAAACAAAATGTAATTTAGTTTTTAGATGTGTGCTGGTATCTCTTATTGGAGGCTTCGTATGTTGGGCCTTCTCTTGCACCTATGTTTTGTTTCAAATAGCATTTTTATCGGTCTGTCACGCTTCAATTTAAAATAGTATTTATGTTGTTCTCTCAAGTTTAAGTTTGAAATAGCATTTTCGTCGGTCTGTCATGTTTAAATTTTAAATAGCATTTTTGTTTCTCTGTCATGATGTAGTTTGAAATAACATCATCTTCGGTCTGTCACGCTTAAGTTTAAAATAGCATTTTCGTTAGTCCGTCACGCTTAAGTTTGAAATAGCATTTTCGTTAGTCCGTCACGCTTAAGTTTGAAATAGCATTTTCGTCGGTCTGTCATGCTTAAGTTTGACTTAGCATTTTCGTCGGTCTGTCATGCTTAAGTTTGAAATAGCATTTTCGTCGGTCTGTCATGCTTAAATTTTAAATAGCATTTTTGTCGGTCTGTCATCCTTAAGTTTTAAATAGCATTTTCGTCGGTCTGTCATGCTTAAGTTTGAAATAGCATTTTTGTCGGTCTGTCATGCTTATGTTTTAAATAGCATTTTTGTCGGTCTGTCATGCTTATGTTTTAAATAGCATTTTCGTCGGTCTGTCATGCTTAAGTTCAAAATAGCATTTTTGTCGGTCTGTCATGCTTAAGTTTTAAATAGCATTTTCGTTAGTCTATCATGCTTAAGTTTGAAATAGCATTTTCGTTGGTCTGTCACGCTTAAGTTTTAAATAGCATTTTTGTCGGTCTGTCATGCTTAAGTTTGAAATAGCATTTTCGTCGATCTGTAATGCTTATGTTTTAAATAGCATTTTTTTCGGTCTGTCATGGTTAAGTTTGAAATAGCATTTTTGTCGGTCTGTCATGCTTAAGTTTGAAATAGCATTTTCGTTGGTCTGTCACGCTTATGTTTTAAATAGCATTTTTGTCGGTCTGTCATGCTTAAGTTTGAAATAGCATTTTTGTCGGTCTGTCATGCTTAAGTTTGAAATAGCATTTTTTTCGGTCTGTCATGAGTAAGTTTGAAATAGCATTTTTGTCGATCTGTAATGCTTAAGTTAAAAATAGCATTTTTATCGGTCTGTCATGCTTAAGTTTGAAATAGCATTTTCGTCGATCTGTAATGCTTAAGTTTGAAATAGCATTTTCGTCGATCTGTAATGCTTATGTTTTAAATAGCATTTTCGTCGGTCTGTCATGCTTAAGTTCAATATAGCATTTTGTCGGTCTGTCATGCTTAAGTTTTAAATAGCATTTTCGTCGATCTGTCACTAAACACGCAGGTTCAATGATCGCATCTCAAGAATTTCTATTCCTGTTTAATATGTTGTTATTGTTAAAAGTGACTCTATATACATTTTTCTCACAATATTTGAAGTAAGCGGACAAAAATAAAAGTAACGAAGCTACGAGAGCGCTGCTGAGACTATCCTCGCCCAACGGGCTTGGGTTTATCCCGGCTGACGCATTTGCGGGAAGGGGGCGCCTTTTTTATTAAGATGATACTTATCTAAAAATATGCGAAATGTTATAACAAGGTTTTAATTAAACTTAGACAAGATAGATACCGATAGTCGTGTACACGTTTGACTTCTGACCTCTACCAACATTACGGTTCATTATTTGCTGAGAAAGACAACCGCTGTGTACATAATTACCCCAAACACAACATCATCGCCAAATAAGACCTTTGCCCCGTTGTCAGTACCTGCAGGCCGAAAACACAAAGATGTGAGACTGTGATGGATTTCTTAATTAAAATCAACTATTATCATTTGACAATATTTACCCGGGCCGTACATGGAAACCGCTGTGAAAACAGTTGGATGGACGCCCATAACCGTTCCCGCTTGTAGTTGACAGAAGATGAAAAAAGATCCTCGAAAAGTTAAAGATAATATTTTGTCTTTCCGAAGTGTGAAGCTACTTAATTGTCACCCATGTTTGGCCTCTCTGTTACATTACCGGCAAAAATAATAAACCAAAAGAAAGAGAAAATAGCGTCCACTACTTGGCCAGTGTCTCATGGACATGTGTACCTCTTTAAAAGGAGAGTTCGTGAGAAAGGGAGGCAACTGACTGAGAATTGGTGATTTCAATTATGTAATCTTCATATAGTTGATATCGTACTCAAAAAGGCCGACAAAAGCAAAACCTTATCTCGTCTGGAATGTCGCGCAGGCTTGAAAAGAAATCGTTTTTTCTCTTATATTTATAAGTTTATTGATTAAAGGTGCGAGATTGTCATCAAATAATTTGAAAATAAAACGTGGCGGACATATACAAGACCTCCTCCACTTACTGAAACTTTTTTTTTATTTTCAGATTAGTATTGATTAAGTACTAAATTGTAAGATTATAATTTATTTTAACTTACAGTTTAGTCTACTATGTAAGTTTAAGGTAAAAGTATATTTTTCGAGAATGAGTTCCAATGTTCATCCTGTATCACAACGTTTCGGCCGATGTAACAGGCGACCTTCTTCGTGTCCATCTAGTCGAACTCGGGAATACATACATACACGTCAAGCCACGGATAAAGGTGTTAAGTAACAATTAGTTCTAGATAGCAATCTTCTGAAGGTTGATTGTTCAATCCCCACTACAGGCGATACTAACTAAGAATAAGATTAAAAAAATAACTTACTTAAGACTTCTGCCCGGTCGTGGATGACGGAACGAGGGCAATCTACCCCGGTGGATTAAATAAAGTGTTCAGATCGAAATTCTGTATAGATTTCTGTGTTCGACATAAAGATAGCCGAGTTCGACCAGATGCATCTTCATATGAGAATAAAAAATCCAAATAATACAAATTATCAATCCTCATCTCAAAAATTCTGAAACATACTTTCAATTCCATCTAACAATTTTGTCGTGTATTTCTTTCGGATTTTCACATTATAAAATTTTGTTTTTGAAACAGCGATTCAATTTTTCGAGGGGGTTCATTTTTCTATTTAAGTTTCACCTGATAATTCCCGCGGACTTCTTGATCACCCTCTAACATGTTCGTTATTAATTTTGTGTTTAATCTTCGTACTACTATATCAGTTAAACACCAAATTATCAGATTATAAAAAATTGAAAGTTTTGCTGTTAGAAGGTTGTATATAAGGTTAATGTAAAATGCTCCCCCATAGTTCATATTCCTTATTCACCTTCTAAAATATTGATTGATTGATTTTTTTTAATCTTCAGATTAGTACATCGATTAAACAGTACACTTTTATATTCTAACCATTTTCAAACTTACTGTTGAGTCATTAAGGGAGATCAATGTGGTGTATAAGTTTAACATGAAGGTGATATTTTTCAGGGACTTCTTCGCCGTCATTTAACATTGCTGTTATTCTTTTTAACCTTCACATAACTATATCGATTGAACAAACAATTCTTACTTTATTTTTTTATTATTCATATGTTCAATTTTTAAAGGGGTTCAGTAGATATTTCTCGATGACTTTTCACCACGTTCTAATTTTGTTGTAATTCAATTCTTTTTTAATCTTCCGAATACTATATCGCTTGAACGCCAAATTCTCAGATTATAAAAGACGATATTTTCAAAATGTTACTGTCCGATTTTTAGAAGATGTTAAGTTTTTTTAAGTTTGTTTAATGTAAAATGAATTCCTGTAGTTGATATTTCCAGGGGACTTTTTCCCTTTCCGTTTAAAATGTGTGTTATTCAATTTTTTTCTTCGAATTACTATACCAATTAAACACCAAATTCTTAAAAGATTTGAAGAAGTTACTGATCAATTCTTAGAGGGACACTTGCTGTATACGTTTAACTTAGCACGATCTCCTTGCTCGAAATTTCGAAAAGGTAAACGGTATTATTTTGGATAGACACCGGTAAAGATCAAATTGACGGGATCATGTTACGGCAAACTTATATAAAAGAATCACGGCTAAATCACGATGAAACGCCTGTTTTCGTCAAATAACTAAAGTTAAGCGACGGTAAGCGTGATTAGTTTTTAGATGGGTGACCATTTAGACATAGTAGATGATTTACGCAAATACTCCCCGAGGTCTATAACTAGGTACCAGCATTGTTATGAGTATAAATGGCGACAAACTAGCAACCTGGTGCGGGGATGGGGCAGGCAATCCATTCGGCTTAATATTATTAACGCCGACTTAAGCTTAGAACGTAGCTTTACTTACATAAAAAGTCTAGCAAGTAATTTTTTTCCAACATTTTCTTTTTATATGTATTATTTGGATTATTTGGACTACTGCTCTCATCTTGGAGTTATTCTCACACCGTTTCGACCGACGTAACCTTCTTCCTTCTTCAGGTGTGTCTTATGAAACTCGGGAATTTTTATGTCGAACTCGGGAATCTTTACAAAGTTTTATTTCGTACAGATTCCAAAGTTCGACAAGACGCACCGGAAGAAGGTCGGAGGTAACATCGGTCGAAACGTTGTGAGATTAACATCCAAGATGAGAACAGTAGTTTGAATAATTCAAATAATGCAAATTATCAATCGTCATCTAAAAAAAAAATCCGAAATTTTTTTTTTAATATATAATCAGAAAAATGTTGTGCTTGATCGAAAATAATCATAATTATATTCCAATAAATTGAACAACACAAAGTTTAGACACAGGACATGTATACCTTCGCCGAAAATGTCGCTTAAAATTAATCAGCTTTGTGTTTGATACTGTTTGCTTTCACTTGAAATATTCTTTAAAACTCTTATCCTTTTTTTTATCACGCGGCTAGCATATCAGTAAGTCCCAATAGTCTTTCGATGTGTTGTATTTATTTACTCCTCTCCAGGAGTTAGGCACAAGGCCAGTTTTATCTTACTCCCACAAGGTAAGATGTGACCCAAGGTCGGGTCGGGAAAGTGGGATATGAAAAGCCAGCGCTCAAGAAGGTGAGCACTCTAGCCATTAAAAATTTCCTGGGCAGCTCCGTCGGCATTCCTCGGTAGGAGCGCCTCAGGCAGTAAGCGATGAACTTACTCCACCCCAAAGAGGGGTGACAAAGCCTGGGAGGGTGGACACCCTAGAACTGCACAGGACAACCCCACAGACCGGTGTCATCAAGACCTAAAGGCCAAGACGATACTGGTCTATGGGGTGCAGTATCCATCGGAACAGATACTACACTTTGATCTTGGCCAAAAGGCCAAGAACACACGATGTGTTGTATTCTCATTTATGTTCACCAGAACAACAGGGATGTTATTTTTTACGTTTCGTTTTATTTAGACTAGTTGCCATACTAAGGCTTAAGAGTATTGTTTATCCTAGTACTTAACCCATAGCTGGAGGAGAAGATGGATGAGTACAAGTTTAAAGATGAGCCTTTTAGAGTGTGACCAGGGAAGGAAAATAATAAGTTGAAGAAAATGAGGTGTGAGTTTAGGCAAAAAATAATAACATTTTAGTATGTTACCCCGTTGGGCAAAAATAAACAATGACTCGAAAGAAATGCGACTTTAGCGAAACAAAAGCACATTTCTACATTAAAATTTAATGAAACAAGGTTATAGTTTCTGTTTTTTTTATTTTTTACTTTTACCCGGTCATGTCTGACGGAACGAGAACAAGCTACCCCTGTGGATTAAATAAAGGGTTCAAAATTCCGTACAGATTCCCGAGTTCGACATAAAGATTTCCGAGTTCGTCAAGATGCACATAAAGAAGGTCGGGCCTTACATAGGCCAAAACGTTGTGAGAATAATATTCAAGATGAGAACAGTAGTCCGAATAATCCAAATAATACAAATTATCAATCCTCACCTCAAAAATTCCGACACAGAAAATGTTTTGAAGTGACTTAGGAAAAATAAAATTTAACAATCTTGTTAAACACATTTTCTAAAGTGTTGATAAACATTAAAACAAGAAAAAAAGGAGTCGTGGCGTATAGCTTAGAAATAATTTAAATAGCATAGAGGTTTGGTTTATTGAGACATTTATTGAAGAGAAAGTCGGATATATTCAGAGTAGCGGTCGAGGAGCTTTGAAGTGAAACCGATAGCGAACAATAAATACATATGTTATTGCATTCCTTGTCTTTCGAAGTATTAATATCATATATAAAGTAAAGTCAGAATTTTCCCTATTTCTATGACCGGGATAGTTTACTATGAGTAAGTAGATAGAGAATCGGTTTCGATTGTGACTTAGACCGCTTATTGATCCGTGTTTTAAAATAAAGGTTTTATGTTCAATCGCTTTCATAACTTTTGATATCTAGTTCTGCTTGATATTCTTATTATAATCAGTCATACATTCAAGGTATTAATAATGTAAATAAATTTCAAGTGGAAATCTGCTACAGTTACGATGATATAGCAAAATATTCTTGAGTTTTCTTTGTACAACTCCGAGTGTTTACCGACAACGAGGAAGACAGAGCGAAGATTCGTCGTTATAGAAACCAAAATGTTCCGCTGGATTTCTGGAATTACACTGCTCGACCACGTCTGCAATGAGAACACCCGAATGCGCTACGGCATCGCTCTGATCGAGGCAAAATAAGGGGATGGCGGTTCAGGTGGTTTAACGGCCAACAACGACACCGACGTGAAACTTGCCTTTGAATTAGTAGTTCCCAGGAAGCGACTGGGAGGAAGGCTGATGATGAGATGGGCAAATATCCTGCACAAAGCCCTCTGTGAAACCGGTCTTCACCCGGACCAAGCCTGTCATCGTGTCAAGTGAAGAAACAAATCCAGCATTGCGGACTCCGTCGTAGCTTGGGATTAACGGATAAGAAAAACAAGATTCTTGAATTTTCTTTACTATTTCGGCCTTTGCAAAAACCAAGTGAAGATGCCAACATTTTTTCGATATTCACATTATCACGTGACAGCATAGGAGGAGTCTGAAATGCATCAAGATTGGTTTTTATTAAGGTATATTGATTCAAACTGCTGGTTTAATGATGAAAACGCCGTGTTAAACTTATACGCGACAGACCAACGAATAAACGAGCAAAATCTCTTATAGAGATTATTATACTAATCAGTCACTACTTTCCAAGGCCAAAAGCCACTCGAGGATAAATGTTAATGAGATTTTCAGTTGGATGATGAACAATACAATGAGAGGATTGGAAACGATTGATGTAAAAGAAAAAGATTTGAAGCCTCCTTGGTAATGTGTTTCGCGGATGAAAGTTCTTGGAAATAAACTCTGTTCATGGAAATTCCATTTGGTTTAAAGTACACAGAAGAAGAAAGGAAAGTTCTTTGCAGTGGTGGTACGTAGACGAATTATTGCTGTAAATGTTCTACGGGGAGAAACCAGAGATTGTAGCACAGTCCAGCACCTTCCGTAGAAACGATAGAGTATTGATTTACTCCTCTCCAGGAGTTAGGCACAAGGCCAGTTTTTATCTTACTCCCACAAGTAAGATGTGACCCAAGGTCGGGAAAGTGGGGATTAAAAATTGCCTGGGCAGCCCCGTCGGCATTCCCCGGTAGAGGCGCCTCAGGCAGTAAGCAATAAACTTACTCCTCTTCAAAGAGGGGAGGCAAAGCCTGGGAAGGTTGACATCCCAGAACTGCACAGGACAAACCCATTGACCGGCGTAAATCAAGACCCGAAGGCCAAGACAACACCAGTATGGGGTGCAGTATCCATCGGAACAGATACTACACTTTGATCTTGTAGAGAGAGAGAGACTATCAACGTTTCTTCTGTGAAAAAGGATATGTAGGAAATAGAAGCGATCATCTCTCAGTGGATTCCGAAGTTGATATTGGCAAGGAATGGTTCTCTGGGTAACACTTCCCCAGATGTGGCATCAATACTCCGTTTTCGAACATATCTGACTCTTAGACGGTTAGACGATTACATCAGGAGTCAGGTACTTTCTGGAGCAGTAGAATGATCCAACCATTTTTCCAGCGACCATAGCAACAGATTTGATGCAAGTCCTCCATTTCAGGTGTGGATGGGAAAGTCAGTCCGATCAGCTTATCAAACCAATGTGCTTCCTCATGGAGAGATCCGTTCCTTTCAACCGAGGCAGAACAAAGATCTAAATGTTAGTGGTAAATTGAAAGAAGCTTGTTTGTTCTTTTTCTTTTTTCTTTTTTTTTTTGGTGTTAAAGGTAACAATCAATTTTCCCCCATTTCGCCACGTGCTCCAGATCGAAAGAGAAAGAGAATCAGAAAAATCTTGCACACCAATGCTCTTCGAAGTGCTGTCATAGATAGTTGTGTCGTCTGGGTTGATACTATGTGCTTCATATAGACACTGTCAAGAATAAGAAAGCAGAAGAAGGAACGAATAACAAAATACCGGGATAGGACATTTTGTATATATGCAGTTTCCGTCGCTGGTTAAGTATTATTAGACTGGTCTAGTATAGAGGAGAGCTGGAAACCCCTGCACACTCGCAGGTTATACGGCTTTCCGTTACTAAAAAAGAGAGAATATTGCTAAGATGCATATATTAGATCATCACGTTTAACGATGATAATTATTTGAAACTTAAGCGTGACCGACCGAATAACTGATGAACGAAGCCTCTGACATGGATGTTTGGACGTGTGTACATGAATGTCGGGTATTAAAATGTTAAGACATTCTGTATAAATAGGGGGTTATTTATATCCTGGTTTCTCTTTGTAAGACATTCACAACAAGAACTCGCTTTGCTACCATACCGTCTATGGAACACGTTACCACGGAACTGCTTCCCCACAGATTACAACATAGTCGTCTTAAAATCCAATGTAAACAGATTCCTGTTATAGAACTATCCCCACTAGTAATTTAAGTTTTGTCCATCCCATCAATTTTTCCCAATCTTCTCATGAGGGGTTTCATCTCTCAATTGACAATTATCCCATCTCAATAATCCTGATCCTCGCGTGGCCTTTGGTCTTGATAAGTGATGATTCTTTACAAAAAACAAATACCAAATGCCATTTCTATTTCTGATAAACTTGTAGTTGTAACATAGCTGGGATGTTGTCCTATCCAACCACTGAGTTCATCGCCTCAACAGAATCAGTGAAAGGAGATTTAAAGATGGAAAAAGGGGTTTCGTGAAGGCAGCGTTGAAAATGTTCAAAAATTCCCAACCAATATATTTTTCAAGATAGACTTTCCAGGAATGCACCGGATTTTTATCGATCTAACACCATTTCTCATCGTGATTTGACTTCATTCAGAACGCTGACGATTCCACTGGGCATAGAATTTTTTTTAAATGTAAAAAAGTCAGCCCATCTGAATGAATCCGCGGTACGTTTTTGAAATATGTAGCATATAGTTTTCAAGTATATATATTAGCAAACCCACCCGCCCCCGGGAAGCAATTAATTGTGGGGTATAGTTAACTAATATATTTTTAACACTAACCCAAACACAGACTGGCAAGTAATCGCCACGAAAAAAAAAATAACGCACAGAATAACGCATAATTTAGTTTAAATATATATGAAACTGATCCATCACTCTAAATTCTAAAATATGTTTTCCTTCTTTCCATTTTCCACGGTGTTCACAGGTAATCGCATAAAAAGCAGAATATATTTAGGGGGTTAACGGAGTGTGTTAATCTGCAAATTTTCCCAGATTTTATTTTTGTAAATCTTATATTGTTAAACTGTACGTACGTTTTTTATTTTAATTTTAAGCAATTAAGTTTAGTGGTGTTATTTTTTCGCGTGAAAATGAAATGAATAGCTTCTTTAAAATTATCTAAATAATTAAATACCTTATTTTTCATGTATAAATAAAAAATATTAAAAGTTTTGGTATTATTGTAGATTAACACCCTCAACTACCCCCCCCCCCCAAAAAAAAAAAAATACGATTCTACTTTTTAGGCGATTACGTGTGGATACCCAGAAAAACTAGAAAACAACAAAAAAATATTTTAGAATTTAGAGTTAGGCATGTGGAGTGTAAATTTTTTAAATAAATTATTCCAGGTAATCTAAGTTGTTGATTCGTGTAAACACACACATGCTTAAAATGTGACTGGAAGTTATTCGAATTTCAAAATAATCATTTTGAATGTTAAATATTTTTCATAAAATCGTTGACGTTAATATTACTACTACTAATAATAATAACATTAATATTAACAAAACTTTTGAATATATATAAGAAAACTGTCAAACGAAAACAGTTATGAATTGTTAGAATATTAATTTATTGGAAGGTGTTTATAAAATTATTATGCTAATGAAGCATCGGGATGAATGTGTTAACTCAGCGTTCTGTTGGCTATATATGATGTGTTTGAATCACTTAAATATACGTTACGTGTTTAGATATAAACATAGGTAGGATAAATAGAAAAATATTTTTCATTTATATATATATATATATATATATATATATATATATATATATATATATATATATATATATATATATAAATACTGAAATCTTCCGGGTGAAATAGGTTTCAAGGCGTGGAGTCTCATTTTATTGTCTATTGAAATCGGTGTCTATGATAGATTCCAAAATGCAATCTTTGACGTCTTCTTTAAATTCTGATTTCAACTCCGAGTTTAAATGACGTTCAGCATGTCTGGGTTGATGACGTTGGTAAATAAATATAAGATTATATTCTTAATGGTTTTCGTATATGACTTTGCAGCGGACTTTTGGGCCAAGAATTGTATATATGAGAAACGGATCGGTGTTTTGGCATCGGGTCACGTGACCGTCAACATTTCTTCATTTCTTATTTTCCTTTTTCCAAATATGATGAGAGGGTTTAGAGATAGTCTGGAACGTTTTGGGTCTTTTCTGGAATTTCAGTAAGGTAAGTATCCCCGAGGTTCCAGTATCTTTTGCATCCTTCTAGTGTAGGTCCGGTTGATGATCTCCCACCTTGATCTTTCTATCTTCTTTGATCCTTCACGGTGATTTAGTGTGGTATCAGCCGAGGCGGGTTTATTATTATTTTTACTCACTAGTAGTTCTCACACAAGTCATCATCAGTGATTGATTGCTCGCTGATAATAACTGGAGGTGTTCCCTGGACTCTGAGTGACAGCGAGTCTCTCCCAGATTACCAGTACTCTCCACCTCTTTCGATAACCATTGCAAATGACTTTGCATTATCGCAAAAGCCACTTACCATTGATTTCTCGTTGGAAACAACCATTGGCATTTTCTGACATTTGGGTGGCAATAACCCTCACAAGGGCCCAGTACACTCTGCAATCTTTCAGTGGAGGTCTGGTTAGTGTTCTACCCCCCTCGTTCTTCCCATCTTCCTTGACCCTTTAAGAGTATTTTGTATAGTATGAGCCGAGGCGTATGCTATTTTTTTCTTGGGGGGGGGGACAGTTTATAAGATTTTTTTGCAGTTTCAGTTCCCTCGGGATGACGTGGTGTTCCTTCCATATTTTATTTTTATTTCTGTTACAATTTCCACGTGGCTTGTTAGTGGTCATAGTTTATGTGGGTTAGTTTCTGCATTCGAGGATTTCCCCTAAGATGTCAGCTGTTTTAATCATTGCAGTCCGTTGTATAGTCTAAGTCTTCCTTTTGATTCTAATTTTTCCTAGTCTTTTTTTTTTCAGTTTTTTCGGTAGTGTTCCTAGTGCTCCTACAATTATTGGAATTATATTGACTTTCTTAATGTTCCATATTCCTTTCAGTGCTCTGGCAATGTTCTGTGTATTTGCTTCGTTAGTCTCTTTAATCTTTATTCTGTGGTCTGTTGGGATGTCAAATCAACGATTTGGCAGTTTCCCTCTACTTATTAACTATTATGATGTCCGGTTTCCTTGTTTGGATGAGTTTATCTGTTTGTACCTCCATGTCTCAGAGGATTTGGTTATTTTCGTTTTCCAGTACTGTCTCCCTTTTGTGTCTGTGCGATTTTACTGTGTGTTCAAATTGCAGTCGTTTGCATAGTTCCCAGTATAATGATTTTCCCACGATTTTCCCACGCAAAAATGTCTGTTCTTGTATTCTTTTGGGGCTATTTGGCTGTATTCACTTATTACGTAATTTATTGTTTCGTCTCTTTGTCAACAGAGTCTACATTTACTGTTTTCCTGAGTTTGATCTATTTAGCTTTAATTAGCTCTTATCTCATTTTTCTATGTAACTGTCAGAAGTGATTCTGTTTCTCCATTTTGGTGGACTTTTCTTACCCATGTTGTTATTATTATTATTATTATTATTATTATTATTATTATTATTATTATTATTATTGTTGTTGTTATCTTAACACAATATATTAAAACATATGAGTATACAGGGTGTTTCAAAAGTCTTGGGAACATAACGATTTTTAATAACTCAAAAACTATTAGGAGTTGAAAAATGAAATTGGTACCGTTGGAAAGGTTAAAGTTTTAAGTTTTGTGGGGAATCTTCAAAGTTGCTCAATATGAGCACCATTCGTCACACGGCAGACATCTAGTCGATAGTCCATTTCCTGCCAAACGCGTTCCAGCATCTTGACGTCAATGGTTCCCACAACTGCCGTTACTCGAGCCTTTAGTTCGTCAATATCTCTTGGAAGGGGCGGCACATAGACTTGTTGCTTGACAAAGCCCCAAAGGAAAAAGTCACACGGGGTAAGATCTGGAGACCTAGGAGGCCAGAGCATGAGAACGTCATCACCTCGCCCAGATCTCCCAATCCATCTACCAGGCAGCCTTGTGTTAAGAAACTGCCTTGCTCTAAGACTCCAGTGTTTCTCAATACAGAGTAGAGCTTTATAATAATCAACATCGCATGTTCGATGACTGCACAGATGCAACAGGATTTCGATCTTTAGATTTACTTCATAAATGATAAATTATTTTAGTTAATAATTTTTTCATTCGACTTTCACTTCTCTTTCTGTTTATCATGTTCGTGGTAGGTGTTAGACTGAGCTGCAATCGCTGGTACACCCTCTGTAAGACATTCACAGCAAGAACTCATTTACCTACAACCAGAGCAAATAACTTTCCCCTCCCCTCTCTCTCTCTCTCTCTCTCTCTCTCTCTCTCTTTGCCAAAAATCCAAACGAAAATTTCATAAACAACGTTTCTTTACTAGAACATCCCATCTGTGGAACAAGATACAACGAGGCTGCTTCGCAACCGACTACAACATCGTCGTCTTCGAGTCTAATGAAAACAAATACTTGTTGAGCCGCCCTCTTGGATAATCAGTTCCTCTTAAGTAATTTTCTGCACTTTCCACCCATTGTTTCAGGTCCTCTCGTAGAGGCGATCATCGTCCTGCTGACGATCTCTTTAACCCTTATTCTCGAGTGACCCCTGGTCCTTAATAAGTGGTGACCCATCAATAATAATAATAATAAGAAGAAGAAGAAGAAGAAGAAGAAGAAGACGAATAATAATAATGATAAAGAAATTCTATATGATTAGTTATATTATTAAATAGAGGGCAAGATTGACTTTGATTAACAGCGGGGCGGGTAATGGAACTGTATACAAGCAAGGCTTTTTCGTAACGTATGTCATATAAACTGATCGAGATTATGTTAAGAGTAAGAGTTTTAGTCCTAATCAGTAAGTTTTCATAAATTTTCAGTCTCTTTTTGTATGAACATTTATTAGCAATACCAGTGTTGTTAATGAGATAATTCTTAATTTGCGATGTGCGTTGTCCTGTAGATTACAAGACTTCCTGTGTTGCACTCCGTTCTGTTAAGTGGGCGGCAAATGGTAGTCACTGTGAACGAAGTCTCCTAAAGGATTATTTAGAATTAATTGGTCTCATTATTTATCATAATTACATTTTAGTCTCGTGGTAATGGCTTAATGTACGGATAAAAGTGTCCGTCATTATTTCACCGTTTACAAAGTATTATACACATTGCAACTGGGTGTTAGAATTCGTGTTGGAAAACAAACAAAAATGCTTATATGCTTATTTTATTTAATAAGAAAAATTGTTTCAGAAATAGGGAGTCACGATGGTGCGGAGGTATGTGAGATAAAAGTATATATATATATATATATATATATATGTGTGGGGGGTGCGTGTGTGTGTGTGTAAAATAGTTTCCCAAATGAATATGGTGGAACAAACGAACCGACCGAAATATCTTGGTTCAGCTTTAATGTCGTGTTTGTGTCCTTATTTCTACTAGTGTGTTGTCTTGCTTATCCACTATACCATAAACTAATTTTTTATTTTAACGATTTTTTATTTCATACTTATTTCCTAATATATATGTACATATATATATATATATGTATATGTGTGTGTATGTGTGTGTGTGTGTATGTATGTATATATAAGCTTTCCTCGATAATCAACAAGGAAAATATTGGTATTTACAGGGATCATAGTCCCATAATATTTTCTGACATGTCTAGCAGAATTATGGATTAAAAGAAAAGAAATAATAAGAATTAAAAATAGATAAATAAAAGTGAATCTAAAAGAAGTTATTTTAGACATTACCTTCAATGTAAACAATGAAACATACAAGCCTTATACAAAACCAATGAATATCCCATTATATAGTATTATATATTAATCAACACTCGGACCATCCATCCGCGGTTTTCAAAATATCTAGGAACTAATTCCAACAATATAAATAAATAAAATCAATAAACACAAAAAGTATAGGAAATAGCTTTAAAAAACAGAGGATCTGATTGCAAATTAACATTTAATAAAAATTAAGAAGAAGAAGAAGAAAAACAACAACAACAACAACCACAACAACAGCAACAGCAACAACAATAACAAACATGAATTAAAGCGAAAAATAATCTGGTGAAATCCGCTTCATAACAGGACGATTAAAATACAAATAGTTACGGTATTCTTTCAGACAATAAATACAATTTTCCTTAAAGGCAATTGCCTACCTAAAATTATCAATAAGAATATCATCAAGCTTAGCTATTGCTGTATGGATAACATGTAATCAATAATAAACACAATAAAATGCTTAATGATGGCAACAGCAATAATAGTAATAGTAAATACAGTGATAATATCATTTGTGTTAATAATAATACACATATATGTAATTGTAGAATAAAAAATAATTCTCCATTAATGAATAAATGTTTAATAGCGTATGTCATATACACGTAACAGTAAATAATAATATAAATAACGAACAAAATTATACATAGAGGTTACGGTTGATAATTTCAAGGGTAGGTATAATAACCACATGATGACATTCAAGAGTGAAATATACAGGAATAGCACCACGCCAAATATTTATGAGAATAAAAA
The DNA here is from genome assembly GCA_963556195.1 of Sepiola atlantica. NCBI lineage: Eukaryota > Metazoa > Mollusca > Cephalopoda > Sepiida > Sepiolidae > Sepiola > Sepiola atlantica. The sequence continues at coordinate 70,875,921 of OY744532.1, read as the reverse complement.
CTAAAAACAATAGCTTAAATATCGATTGATGAGTCTTAATATTATCGATTCCTCGCCACATAAATTGTAGGAAATGTCAATTATACTTAGAGAAAATATTCCAAATTGTAAACTAAGAAAAACAATTAATTATTGAATAACAAACTGAAATGTATAACTAAATGAAGATACATAAACAAATACTTGCTTTTTTAATGTGTTAGCACTTACCAAGGCTCAAAGCCACTCGAGAATAAGAGTTAATGAGATGGGATTATTTTCAGTTGAATCATGAAGGATATTATGAGAGGATTGGTAAATTATGAATGGAATTAAGAAACTTTGCTTACGTAGGGGCCTTTGTTGACATTGGATTTGAAGACGATCATGTTTTAGTTAGCAGGGAAGCAGTCCCGTAGTATTGTGTTCTACAAATGTGCGGTTCTTGGAAATAAACTCTGTTCATGGAAATTCCGCATGACACTAGGCGATCAGAAGAAGAGAGGAACGATTTTTGTTTTTTTCATTTGTAATACCAAGACGATTCTTGTTGTGAGTGCTTTACAATGAGAAACCCGAGATCAGAGCTCAGTCGAGCACCTTCCGTGGAACTAATAATAGATTAGAGAACGACTTACAACGTGTGAGAAAGTGGCTGTAGAGAACAGAAGAGATGTTCACCCACTAGATTACGAAACCGATTTTGTACTCTGGCAAGACAATATAAAATGATCTGAGCGCCACCTCCCCAGATGTGGCAGTAGTATTCCATTCTAGAACGTATCCGACTGTTATATAGTGTAGAGGATTACATCTGGAGTCAGGTACATTTTGGAGCGAAAGAATGATCCAAACATTTTTCCAGCCATCTTGACAATAGATTGGATATAAATCTCAAATTTTAGATCTGATTTGAAAGTCGGCCCTATGAGCTTATCAAAGAACGGGCCATTCATTTCGACTGAGGCAAAACAACGATGTGAGTGTTTGTAGTGAAAGGAGAGAAGCTTGGTTAAAGAAGTGTTAGAAGTAACAAGGTTTGTTATTTAGGCCCAGATTATTTAAGTAGCAAGAAAAAAAACATCACCGTATCCATTGCCCATCTGATTTTATTTCTATTTCTTCCTTTTCTTTAGTGTAGAGTGTTAATCGTCCATGACACTATCTTCCAGAAAACAAGAAAGCAATTTACAGTTTACGACTTCCGGTTTTTATTTTTTTATCTCCCTTTAATTCAATAACTAATTCCAATTTATGATATTGTAAACATTCCTTGATTTTAAGATTTCAATAGGGAATAATTTATGAATTTAATATTCATTAAATATGTCCTTGTTAATATTTATTTCTAACTTCTATTATTGCTCTGTTTTTACACTGAGTTCTCCGACTTAAGATTTCCTACAAAAATTCGTCTCACTATATATATATATATTTATATATATATATATATATATATATATATATATTCCATGATAAATGCCAGTATACTGAAATAATATGCCCTTAATAGGGTTAAGATGAAAATTCATATGCACTAAATGTACAAAAGCAAGGAAATTCCCAAATGTTTACACTGCCATTGCTGAGCGGCAAAAAGCAGTCCACCATAAGTCAACTGCGAATAAACAGAAATTTATAGAATCAAGAAATAATTGTAAGGCCGTGATAGGTGAAGCAAAGAGAAGGTATACACAAATAACCAAAAAACGCATTCAGTCACAGAAACTAGGCACTCGCGATTTCTAGAAAATCTATAATATTGTAGTGAACAATGGGCAGACAATCAACGATTCCCCCGCTATAAAGCCACAATGATGTCGTTTGCACGGCAGCTGATAAGGCTGAACTACTTGCCCAGCGTTTCGCTATTAACTCGACTTTGGACTCAGCAAACCGCCATCTCCCTAAATTCCCATTGCGTACTGAAGCCACACTTGAAAACCTGGTCACCACTCCATCTCAGGTCAAGGTTATCATAAAAAACCTTGACACCTCCAAAGCATGTGTGCCTGATATTATACCGGTAATAGTAACTGGCCCTTGTCCTCTCCAAACTCTACAACAAATGCCTTGCTGAATCGTGCTTCCCTGATAGCTTGAACAATTGCTTCTGCTGTATCAGTCTTCAAGAATTCTGGAAATAGAACAGATCCTCAGAACTATGGCCCAATCAGCCTACTCCCGATCTTTGCTAAAATCTTTGAATCATTAATCAATCTAGCGATAGTCCGGCACCTAGTTAATCCTAAACTTTTTTTTCTGGTTGCCAGTATGAATTTAGACAAGCACGATCTACTGCGGATATCTTAACGGTCATCTTTGAACGCATATATCATACACTGAACAAGGCAGGTTAAGCTAGGACAGTGGCGCTTGATATATCCAAGGCCTTTGGCAAGGTATGGCATAATGAGTCCTCGTAAAAAATTCACTCATATGGTATTACTGGACAAATATTTAATATAATTAGATCATTCCTAACCAAAAGAAAGATCCAGGTGGTCCTCGATGGCCGTTCATCTAAGCAACATGACATAAATGTAGGTTATCAAGGGATCCATCCTCGGACTTTTGTTGGTCCTGATTTTCATAAACGACCTCTCTGATGACATCGGGTCTGAGATAGGTATATTTGCTGACGACACCACGCTGTACTCTCGTCGTGTGGGCAAAACTGACGCGTACATATCCGAGGCAATGGCTGAATCCTTAAAAATTGACCTCAGGGCTGTAGTGGATTGGGGTCATAAATGGTTGGTAACTTTTAATGCCGCAAAGACAAAGCTCCTTTCTTTCAATAACTACAAGAAACCTCTTCAACCACCGATTGCCATGGCAAATAACACCCTACCTGAGAGTTAAACATTCAAACAACTCGGCCTAACATTCACAAGTAACATGAATTGGAACAAATACATTGAAGACATTGCCAAGGCTGCTGCAAAGAAAGTGGACTCCCTCTACCGTGGTAGTAAACTCCTCACACCTGCCATTATCCTATATCGACACAAAGCCACCATCCGCCCGTGTATGGAGTACTGTTATCACATCTGGGCTGGTGCACCATCCACTAGTCTCTCCCTTTTAGACAAGGTCAAAAAAAGAGTCGCCAAGTTAATAGGTCCCTCACTATCTATCAAGCTCTAGCCTCTGTCACATCGCCGCAATGTTGCATCCTTGTGCTTGTTTTACAAATACTTCAATGGATTGTGCTCCGATGAACTAGCTGCTCCAGTGCCCCCTCGACGCAGATACACTAGACCAACTCGACAATCAGCTAAATCTCATCCATTCACTGTGGAGGTCCCCAGATGCCGGAGAGCCTTCTACTCCAGCAGCTTCTTTCCTCGTGCTGCCGGCCTCTGGAACTCCCTCCCTGCTCCCTGTTTCCCCGACGTTACTGACATGCAGAGGTGTAAAACTAATGTGAACAGACATCTCGCTTCACAGCTCTAGATTTAGGATGACCCCGAAAACTTTCACCCTAATTCTCAGTAGCCCCTTACGTCTACAGTGGCGTCCTGCCTTGTTTGGGGTGAAATATATATTTATTTATTTTTTTAAATGACTTGGATTTCTATTTCGGTCTGAAGAAGTTTACTCTCTAATGCAGAGGACAGCTGAAATATGTATGCACATATGTAACCAATGATGTTGGTATAAAGAAAAACGTATACTAAATACAACTGTACTTGTTATTTAGCACTTTTTATAGACACTGGAGTTTCAATGGATTAACATCTATAGAAACATTATATTTGTTTCTATAGATGTTAATCCATTGAAACTCCAGTGTCTATAAAAAGTGCTAAATAACAAGTACAGCTGTATTTAGTATACGTTTTTCTTTATACCAACATCATTGGTTACATATGTGCATACATGTTTCAGTTGTCCTATATACACATATATATATATATATATATATATATATATATATATATATATATATATATATATACACCAAATTTACACAAGTCAGAGTGTAAGGTAAAGAAATATGTATTATATGTTCGTTTCATTACAAATCATTTTCTTTCTTAGACAAAAGAAAAACGGAGTCTCATCTATTATTAGTTTCAAATATCAATTATCGCTTTCTCTCCTTCGTACAACCCGGTGTGCTTCTCCGTAACGGTGGTGGCAGAAGCTGTGTATATTTGCATACCCCCCTCCCCGCTATAAATAAGAATGATCCGATGGCTAAGAAAGATAAAGCATCGATAAGCAAGCACACAACAAACGAATACAACAATCTGTATTAGGTTTTGGGCGTTCGCTTATCTTTGGGGGATCTTTCTCTATTTCAATCTCACCAAACACAGCGGTCATTAATTATTCATTTTGTTTCCCGGACACGATTTGGGATCTTCTAGGTACAAGAATATGGTATCGTATTACAATTTGTGGACGTAATGGTGGTGAATATGTTAAAAAATTGATGTTTTTTTCTGCTGAATCCGCCTAGTGTCTGGTTGGTACAGATCGCAACAAATGACCCGTTACGTTCGTTGTATTCACAGATGGGTACCAGCTCTCGCCTTTCAAGGTCACTGTGAGCGTGTTTTGCATACAGCGCTTGCTGACCCCAAATGGTCACTCATCTAAATACATTGTACCAACGTGGAAGCTACGTCGTCGACAATCAGTCCGGCATAGTATGTGTCATTTGAGCTATGTGACCTTTTTCTGTCAGGCTGAGGTATGGTTCTGTGCAGTTCTAGAAGGCCCACCCTCCCAAGCTTTACCGCCTTTCTTTGAGAGCGGGTTAGTCTATTGCTAATCGATTCAGGTACCGCGACCTGGGAATGCCAACGGGGCTGCTCATATATTTTTTGTGGGTCATAGTGCTCTTCCTCTTATGCGCTTGCTTTTCGACCTTGTCTCATTTCTTCCCGTGGTGGGAGAGCGGTAAATACTACGAGAAGCAGTCCAGGAAAAGTCGAAAAATACAATGTACAGTATACTTTATTTTTTATTATCCAGTCGAAAACAGATTCGGTCTCCGTTTATGTAGACTTGTAGACACGTCTATTATTGGGTTTAGCAACTCACGTTTTTTAAAACACTTTCTTCGATGTAAAGATGTATTATGCTATCATAATAATTATTATATCAATTCTATCGTATATAGTTCCGAAGTTATATTGGGTTGGCAACTACGTTCCCGCCGTTTTATTTTATTTTATTTTTATTTTTTTAATTTATTTCGTAATCTGTTGTGTTTTCAAATTTTGGAATCCATTTTATTAGACAACTCTATTTTAAAATGATTTTGTAATTTTTTTCCGAGGTAATTTCTGTTTATTTTCAGATCATTAAAATGAAATGTCAAGTTTAAAAAAATTGAACATTTTCGACACTGTCTTACTCTTTGTGCTTTTTGATTTCTACCAACGAGATATTGAAAATCTTGTTGGACGTCGGAAGGAAGTTAGAAACAACAATGGAGAATATATTATTGATTTATTAGTTGTCATTATTTTTTATTAAACCTTTTTTTTAATTTACATGTAAATTTAATAAACGGCGGGAATTTAGTTGCCAGACCAATAAATATTTTAAAGTGCACACCGACTTTATAAAATCGCTGTATGCACAGGATTACCTCCCCCCAATTAAAATTTAAAAATTCCACAAAGATGCTAATAAAATTCACAATGCTTTCTGCTTGTATTTTGGCTGTGATGGCCCCCTTTTAGTCCAGGAGTAGTCTGGGAGATGTTTTGATAGATATTATCTTTGAGATAATCCCACATTTAAAATTCTGGGGGGTATTATACGGTAGGTGTAAAGATTACTCAGGATCACACCATGTTTTTTTTTTCAACTTAGTTCACCCCAAACAAGGCAGGACGCCACTGTAGACGTAAGGGGCTACTGAGAATTAGGGTGAAAGTGTTCGGGGTCATCCTAAATTTTGAGCTGTGCAGCGAGATGTCTGTTCACATTAGTTTTAAATTTCTGCATGTCGGTACAGTCGGGGAAACAGGGAGCAGGGAGCAGGAAGGGAGTTTCAGAGGCTGACAGCACGAGGAAAGAAGCGATTAGATTAAAAGCCTCTCCGGCATCTGGTGACCTACACAGTGAATGGATGTGATTTAGCTGAATGTCGGGTTGTTCGAGTGTATTTACGTCGAGGGGGCATTGGAGCAACAAGTTCATCGAAGCACATTCCATTGAAGTACTTGTAAAACAAGCACAAGAATACAACATTACGGCGATGGGACATGGGCTGGTGCTTGGTGGACAGTTAGGGACCTATTAAATTAGCGACTCTTTTTTGTGACCTTGTCTAAGAGGGAGAAACTAGTGGATGGAGCACCAGCCCAGATGTGACAACAATACTCCATGCATGGGAGGATGTGACCTGTAGAAATATAGGATACCGTCAGGTGTGAGAAGTTTTCTATCACAGTAAAGGGATCTCACTTTATTTCAGCAGCCGTGGCAATGTCTTTTATATATTTTTCCAATTCATGTTACTTGAAGCTGAGGAGTTTGAACGTTGGACTCTCAGGTAGGGTGTTATTTGTCATGGCAATCTATGGTTGAAGAGGTTTCTTGTCGTTGTTGAAGGAAAGGAGCTGATGAGATCATCACCAAAGGGTTCCAACGAATGATTTAAAGCGTGGGGAATTGCCCAATCCTGTTGAACCCACTGCTGTTCATCCCTCGCAACATTTCAACCTCTTCTTGGGTGGCATTTTGGACAAGTTGGAGGGTCATTCTGTAGATATGCATTTATTCCGAACAACAAAACTGTATCTATCTTGTTGTTCATTGGTATCGTAGTATTGAGTGGCACTATAATTCTCTTATCATAATATCTAAAAAACGTATGTGAGTCCTTGAGTATAACCTTAAACATCATCCGGTGGTGATCCCTGAATTTTAGAGCTTTGATGAATATGGAGTCACCCCTTAGTTGCGACTACTTACAGGCACATTATGATATGGAATTTTAATTCCTATCAGATTTCCATTAAATATTATCTATCGTTTACATTCATTCAAAAACCGTATGCTTACAAGATTTAATCGATATTTGAAGATATTAAAAGCTTGAGGTTTAAGAACTGTTAGCAAAATGACTGGTTTCGGCATTTAATAGCCCAACATATATTTGATATTCCGTAAGACAAGGCAGCCAACAAATCAAGACACAACTGCCGAAGTTACTCAGAACGATAACTATAATAAAAACGAAGATTGTTTGTTCGCCTATCTTTGTATATGTGTTTCGCAAACAACTTTTATAGTATCAGGTTGGAAAGAAAGTAATATCGTATTTTTTTACTTCATCACTTTGCAGCCTCCTAAGTTGTATACAGTTCCATGTTTTTTGGTGAATTGGTGTCTTAATATCTTGCTTGGCCTTTCAGATATAGAAATTAGTTGGAAAATATTAAGTTTAACGGTCTGAGCCGTCAAAAATGGATGCATCTGAGACATTGCATGCTCTATGAATTCAAAAAAGGAAACTCAGCTGCAGAAGCTAAAAGGAATATTGGAACTGTCTATGTGATAAATGTTCTGAATGATCGAAAATGTCAACGGTGGTTTGCAAAATTTTCTTCTCGAGACTTTAACCTGTCAGATCGACGACGTTCGGTAAGCCAAAATCAATTGATAAAGACGCCATTAAAGACGATGTGGAGGCCTATCCAAGTTAATCAGAAGAGAAATAGCTCAACAATTCAATACAACCCATATCACAATTATTTCATGCCTTCACGAGTTAGGAAAAGTTTCAAAACTTTGACTCTGGGTTCCTCACGATTTGACCGACGCTCAACGAAATCAATGATTGACTGTTTGCACATCTTTGTTTTTCAGGAATCGTCGAGAACCATTTTAACAAAGAATTGTGACTGGAGATGAAAAATGGGTTCTTTACAAGAATATCCAACGCAAAAGACAATGGTTAGACCGAAACCAAAGTCCACAGCCTGTTCCAAAACAAGGACTACTCCCGAAGAAGGTTATGCTCTCTTTATGGTGAGACATGAGAAGACTGATTCATTATGAGTTACTAGAGCCTAATCAAACAATCACAGCAGTAAAATATTGTTCGCAGCTGGATGATCTAAGAATTGCACTATCAAAAAACGACCAGAATTACTCAATAGGAAGGGTGTAGTGCTTCAGCACGATAACGCGAAACCTCACACAGCAAAACTCACTCAGGAAATGGTCATGAGTTTCAATTTGGAAGCCTCATACGCCTTATTCATCTGACATTGCTCCTTCTGACTACTATTTTTCCGGTCGTTGCAGCATCATTTAAACAATAAAATTTATGAAAATGACGACCAACTGAAAAATTACTTAAATTTGCTTTTCTCTAAAAAATCAGAGAAATTTTTGGAAAAAGGCATCAAGAAGCTAGTTGATCGTTGGACAGAAGTCATAGAAAATGAGGGAAATTGTTTTAAAGATAAAAAAAAAAATACCCTAATGTGAATGTCTCAGATGAAATAAATGTGTTGGACAAAAACGACATTACTTTCTTTCCAACCTGATATGTAACCCATTTGACAGGGATAGACCTTTACTTATTTATTCATTTATTCAAGTGATCCATTCTGATATATCTTTCGGTAACCAAAATCATTGAATTCGGCATTAAATAATCCGAATCGGTTCAATACTACATCATCATCATCATCATCATCATCATCATCATCATCATCATCGGTTTAAAGTCCTTTTTATATGCTGGCATGCGTCAAACGGCTGTTAGAAATTGACTTCTAAACAAACTAACCTATCTCTGACCAAGTATTTATTCATCCCGCTTTCTCTATTATAATTTTAACGCTATAACTTCTTTCCATGTTATCATTGGCCTTCTCCTGTGAACTGAACCTGCTTTGTCAACTGTTCTACAACTACTATTCCAAGAACTCTCATCCATTCTTGCAAAGTGGCCATACTATCGAAGTCTACTCTTCTGCACACATCTCTCTATGCTGTCCAGATATAATCTTCCTCTGAGGTCATCAGATCTAAGCCTATCTTTAAGACTCCCATTACACATCCATTATAAAACAAAATAACTAAAACAAGCCAAAACAAACCAAAACGTATGTGTGTTGCTGTGCAAACCGCATACGATGTTTAACTCATTAATAACAACGGCGAGCTGACCAGATAGAAATAATTATATACATAATCCAGTATTTCGGCCATACTCAAATTGGCAACCATGGTGCGTGTGCATGTAGTATGAAATTGGAGGTGATGCAATAAGCAGTTGGTTCGCCTTGCCTTGTTCGATTTCTGTCGGAAGCGTTTGCATATATTTCATCGTTAGTCATAGGAAAAGGTATGCACCCATATGTCCTCCCACTATGAATATGAAAATAGCTGCGTAGACAAAACTCTCACGCACCTTGTCTAGGAGAACGAAAACTGTGATAAGGTGGGTCATCACTTAACTAATGGAGAGAGTGAGCCATGTTTTTTTCATAAAGTAAGATCTAATTAAAACGACATTAATTAGGAAGTCATTTTTTTATGATTTCTAAAAAAAAAAATGAAAAATCACAAATTGTGTTCCGTACAAACGTAAGTTATTAAAGTGGAAAAAATATATAATGATAAAAAATGCCTCCTTTATCACTTCACGGTTACCATTTGGAGAGAGGGTTCTCTACTTATCGTAAGAATGTGATTAGAATTGTTTTATAAATTTTGCTTGTGTTTTTAAAATTCGCCTAATGTTTTGCTCTTCCCAAACGAGTGGAAAGTATTGGAGTTCAAAGTTGTTTCTAATTTTCTGGCATCACAACAGAACCAAAAACAAGAGTCTTAACTTAATTTAAGGAGAGACAACTCTTAACGGATTGCGTTTATTCATATTTTCTTACTAAAAAGGAACCACCACTTATCAAGGCCAGATGCAACTCGAGGATAAGGGTTAGTGATATGGAAGGATTTTCAGAATCAAGCCCAAATATTTGTGGGGACGGTTCTAGATAGAAATCTGTTGATATTGTATTTGAAGACTACCAAGTTGTACTCTGTGGCGAAGCAGTCCCGTGGTAATGTGTTTCACATTCGGGAAGCCTTTGAGAAGAATCTCTGTTCGGTGGAAATTTAGCTTGACGCTGAGCACACTAAGGGTAGAAACGAAAGTTTTCCTTCGTTTCTGTAGCAAGACGAGTTCTTGCTGTGAATGTCTTACGGGGAAGAACCAGAGATCTGAGTTCAGTCGAACACCTTCCATGGATATAAAGATGGAGTAGAAAGAGACTAGCAACGCCTCTTCAGTGAGAAAGGGCCGTAAAAGAACGGAAGAGACCATCCCCCACTAGATTTCGAATTCGATTCTGAATTCTGTCAAGGCAACGAGACTATCTGACTCTTATATAGGTATAGGATTGCATCAGGGGTCAGGTACTTCTTGGAGCGGTAGAATGAGTCAACCATTTTTCCAGTTGTTCTAGCAACAAATTTGATGTAAGCCTTCCATCCTAGGAGCTTATCAAAGTAAGGAGACCAGAGTGAGCTCTTAGAATCCGGGTCCTCATACAAGACCGGTGCAAATGAAAATAGAAATAAAACAACAGGAGACGGACATACTTTAAAACAGGACACGGACATACTTAGTAGAGAACGGATTCAAAAGCTCAAGTGATTGCATTCGGACGCATGCACGTATAAAAGAAGAGAAGAAAAGTTGTGGCAGCTTCTTTTTTCTCCGACGTAAGACAGATCGGTCATCGATATATTCGAGATATCCTGGGTTCGTCTAGGTTCGGACGCATATCAAGGAAGATAAACGAAGGACGTAATAAAATGAGATCAGTTTACTTTCCTCGCATTGAATTCGAGGTATTCTTCAACCCGATTCTAGTGCGAGCCGTCATTATACAAGCATAGATTTAATTTAAATTTCTAGCAACCAAGATTTTCTCTACCTTATTTTGATAAGAAAATCTTCATTAACCTCTACCCCTTCCCTCCAACATTGCAACAGGTTATCAAGATATCATTCTTATAAACACAATCCACGTCTGTTATCTCGAAGGTATGTTCGTCTCTGATACAATCTCGTTCTGCGTTACCATTCGCTCGTGAAGGCGGATTAGTTGAATCAAAGATGATTTCTAATTTTTATGAATAATTATTCTCAGATACAAGAATTGTCTATTTAAAACCGGAGGCTTAACATTTTCTAGCCGCGTTTATCTCCCTTGATGATTGATGATAATCTCGCTATTCCAAGGCGAAGGCGTTGTCTGATGCTTGATACGATTGGCCTGCAAATAGGATACGCCCGTCGGTCTGCATGTATCAAGTATTGATTTACTCCTCTTCAGGAGTTAGGCACAAGGCCAGTTTTTATCTTACTCCCACAAGTAAGATGTGACCCAAGGTCGGGTCGGGAAAGTGTGGTTTAAAAATTGCCTTGGCAGCCTCGTCGGCATTCCCCGGTAGGGGCGCCTCAGGCAGTAAGCAATAAACTTACTCCTCCCCAAAGAGGGGAGGCGAAGCCTGGGAGGGTGGACCTCCTAGAACTGCACAGGACAGACCCATAGACAGGCGTAAATCAAGCCCCGAAGGCCAAGACAATATAAGTCTATGGGGTGCAGTATCCATCGGAACAGATACTACACTTTGATCTTAGCCAAAAGGCCAAGTAGAACGTTCAGAGCCGCTAGTTTTGTTTTAGTCCAACTGGCGCAGATGCAACCAGAAAATAAAACAGTATGGTCTTCTCCTCTGAAGAAAGATCGGAACATAAATTCACAATGTACACGGTTGAAAGAAAATGATTTAAAGGCCGTAAGAACACCGGAATCGGAGTGAATATGTGGAAAAGAAAACAAGGAGAAAATGTTAGGATTGTTTTTGTTTTTTTCTGTCCAACTACGTCCGCGCTCTCAGTCGGTTCTGTTTCAGCACAAAGATCAACGAAGATAGACTTTAAAGGCGCAATAAAAGATATAATTTTATTTGGTGCGTTCACACAGTTCTCTGAGGCTCTGTCCGTGAGTTAGAGGTTACTCGGTCGGTCGCTCTGTCGGCGAAGCCTAGGTTTTAAATAGCATTCTAATTGCAAAACGCGTAGATTGAATGAAATCAGTGATAGGGAATTGAAAGTAAATAGTTTATTTGATTACTAGCGGACCCGGGTTCGGGCGTTGTCTGGGAAAGTAAAATTACTCAAAAAATTCCTAACCCCAACTTTGAACTATTGAATTATTTTCTGCTTATTGTTGACGGCTCGAACGCAGACCAAACGATATAAAAAGCAAGCTTTAAGTATGAAATTTGAAAATCGCATAACCTTGTTGTGTAATTGACTGAAAAACTACTTTCTAGTAAGTAATAATTTGGGAATGAGTGAAACCCACGGTGTAAGATGGTGACAGGGGTAGTAGATCTGGGTGTAAGAGTAAAAATATCCCCGACTTCCTGTATGAATTACTATGTTAAAAGAAGCTTTCGGTCCGGAAAATAATTATTGAAAATGAACGAAAGGGACGCATATTTTCTGACAACACGCAGCAAGAATGTGCTTAAATTGCTGTCGAAACAGATTTGCATATGCAGCTTTTGTTAAAAAAATTATAGTAATCGATGAAATAGAAGAAACATTCATTTTACTGAATATATAAGATTAGATGCGTCCAAGTATGTCTATAAGAGGCTCTGTCCGTTTACCAATTGGTCGGTCGGTCCGTTCGTCATTTTGTCACACTTAAGTTTGAAATAGAATTTTCAGTGCCAAGCGCACTTTACTTTTAGATGCGTCTACCAATCTGTATAAGAGGCTCTGTCTGTCTAGTGAACAGTCGGTTGATCGGTCCGTCTATCGCGTTTCAGTTTGAAATAGAGTTTACATTGCTAAACGCGCAAAAACACATCTGTTGTTGGTTATGCCCTACTGATTTTGAGCGATACGTTTACCCTATACGGAGAGTCGATATTGAGCGAGTCGAGTTTAGATCAATAATATCGCATATTGTTTTTAATTGGTTAACCATATCTCATGAATCCCTTCATGAATATCTCATTTGGACGTCAATTAAATTTCTTAATGATATTCTCATCATTTACGTTCTCTCTACAGTCCAATCCTGACATTCTTGGCCTTTTGGCTAAGATCAAAGTGTAGTATCTGTTCCGATGGATACTGCACCCCATAGACTGGTATTGTCTTGGCCTTCGGGGCTTGATTTACGCCGGTCTATGGGTCTGTCCTGTGCAGTTCTAGGAGGTGCACCCTCCCAGGCTTCGCCTCCCCTCTTTGGGGAGGAGTAAGTTTATTGCTTACTGTCTGAAGCGCCCCTACCGGGGAATGGCGACGGGGCTGCCCAGGCAATTTTTAAATGGCCAGAGTGCTCACCTCTCGAGCGCTGGCTTATCTAATCCCACTTTCCCGACCTTGTGTCACATCTTACCTTGTGGGAGGTAGATAAATAAAACAGTCCAATCCTGACATTCTTGGCCTTTTGGCTAAGATCAGAGTGTAGTATCTGTTCCGATGGATACTGCACCCCATAGACTGGTATTGTCTTGGCCTTCGGGGCTTGATTTACGCCGGTCTATGGGTCTGTCCTGTGCAGTTCTAGGATGTCCACCCTCCCAGGCTTCGCCTCCCCTCTTTTTGGAGGAGTAAGTTTATTGCTTACTGCATGATGCTCCCCTACCGGGGAATGCCGACGGGGCTGCCCAGGCAATTTTTAAACCCCACTTTCCCGACCCGACTTTGGGTCACATCTTACTTGTGGGAGTAAGATAAAAACTGGCCTTGTGCCTAACTCCTGGAGAGGAGTAAATCAATAGTCCAATCCTGACAATCGTTTTCTATTGCTGAATGTTGCTAAACGAGTCATCTTCCGGTTCAAAATCTATCGACACACGTAAAACTCCGAAAAGGAAATAATAATTGAATTATTTTTGATCCGCCATTTTAAAGACTTCAAAATTACTTTTGAAGGATCAAAATATAAAAAAAAACTGTTTTAATCTATTATTAATAGATAATACGCCGAAGCATTTCATGTTCGTACGTACGTTATCACCTTTCACACATACTTCAAACATTAGAGCGTCCGATTAGCAATGATAGTGATTGCTGATGAATCTGATGTCACTAAGGTAAACAATTCCGACTTTACCCATTAGAAAATGAATTGTTCCAAAATCAAATTATGTCGTCCCGTCGACTGAAACAGTACAATTTTAACTAAATGCATTTCACTAAGTAATATTCGTTTTATTGATTTGAACAATATTCAGCTGACAACTATTTTCACAGAAAGAAGACAGAATATTTATTGTTTTTAAAATAATTAAGTTGCTACAATTTTAAATAAATAAATATATAAAGAAGAGACACGTTCGATTTAGAATATCTAGTTGACAATGAAAATTATTTTTTACGGAAGTGAGAAGAGTAATTTCTTATAAATCGTATTAACCCTGACAGAAATTTATTTCAAAAGGAATATTATGTTTTACAGTAAATTATACCGATTGATGTAGAAAACACCATGGAATTTCAAAGTCTTTAAATTTTCGATTAGAACGTTGTTTAAGGTTTGAATCAAAGTGTAAAGGTAAGAGTCAAGTATCATGGTTTATCTATGTTCCTACACCAAAGCAAACCATAAATTGGTAAAATATTCAATGGAATTTTGTCAGAAAAAAACTGGTCTGAATATTTGATCCCCTGTTTTGATCAACACGTTACCTGAACATACCATTTCTTCGGCATTTTTTTATTTATTTATTTATTTATTCTATTCTCATATTTACAAACTGCTATTTATTCTATGGATTTACCATTTCAAGAATTATATATTGTATTGATATAGATATTATACTAATAATACTTTGGCATCTTTCAGAATCGTCTTTAATTACGGTTCAATTAAAGTTCACTCTTATTGATTTTAACAAATTGTTTTAAAGATTATTCGAATCGAAAGTGCTCAGTTGAGAAATAATTGTGCGTTTTTTCATTAGAGATTTTAATCCGGATGATAAAATACATATCCAATGAGCAAAGTTGTTTTTAATTTCATTATAATAAGAATATACTGATATATATATATATATATATATATATATATATATATATATATATATATATATATATATATATATATATATATATATATATATATGAGAGAGAGAGAGAGGGGGTAGGGGAGGGAGAGAGAGAGGGGGAGAAAGAGAACGGTAAAATTAATTCCCCGAAAGGGAGAGTTTTGCACCACTTTTATGCTTTTAGATCCCTTTACGAAAATTAGAATTAAGATATAATGAATCATCAAATTCAATGCAAATCTGAAATGTTATATTTTCACATGTGAGATTGCGCTCATATTATAACTCCTAAAAACTCTTTAAATACTTCAAATAAACTGGATTTCGGGGAGAATATATATTAATTTATGTCCAATACGATTTGTTACACGTGGAAAAATATTGTTGGGATTTTTTTAGCATGACTACAAAATATTAATTATGTCATATAAAGTTTGTATTCTACTATATATATATATATATATATATATATATATATATATATATATATATATATATATATATATATATATATATATTTAAATACAGTAGAATAATTCCAACAATATTTTTCACCGTGTACACGCGTTTCAGAAATTCAATTTTATTATAACCTTTGCACCAGAGTATATATATATATATATATATATATATATATATATATATATATATATATATATATATATATATATATATATGGGAAAATGAAAAATAGGTTGGAAAGTTCGGGTTCATGGTGAATGGGGATGTATGTGTGGGGGTGTATACAGAGAAATGGAGGGTGGGTAGAGAAGGAGGGGGGGCTGTGATTTTGGTGGATTTGTTGTGATATACACCCACACACACCCACACACACATATTCTCATTCTCCACGAATCTTAACTTTTTCTAACTCACTCTTTCCCTCACATTTTTAACACAGCAAGCCGGTGAAACTTTCTCACTTTTCAAAATATTTCAAATATTTCACACCTAATCACAACAAATCTCCCCCATCTCCCCCTCATCCATTCCCCCTCTCAACCACTTCTCTCATACTCTCACCCTTATATACCTCCCACTCTCAAATCCCCTCATTTTCTCAAATCCTCTCTAAGACCGTGACGTTCACCCATCCACCAAAATCACAGGCCCCCCTCCTTTTCTACCCACCCTCCATTTCTCTGCATACACCCTCCACACATACATCCCCATTCACCATGAACCCAAACCTTCCAACCTATTTTTTCCTTCAGTCTTTGCCGCAGCCACCTGTTCAAATATTCCAGCCTCCTTCTACCCCACCCCTCCACTCCCTCACTCACTGCCATCCACATTATTCCCGCTCATCCCAACCCCCCCCCCCACATTTTTCTCTTACAATCAGCCACAGTATCCCTGCTCACCTCCACCTTTCCACTCTCCTCCACTCAGTTTCATGAACATTTACTTTCATTCCTCACTACTGACTCCACTAAGTCCGGACGTCAGCCCTACTGTTTTCTCTAGTAGTGACTACTACTTTCCTCCCTTCTTCCCATAATGTCAACCCTATATGTGCACGTACTTGGATGACTTTTTTCTTTATACTATCATCCTGATGAAGTCTTATAAATAAAGACGAAACGTTGATGTACACATAAGAACATCCCTTTTTGGTTTTCCTTTTTCATTTTCCCATTACGTCGGATTACCTTCATCCTTCTTTTCCCATATATATATATATATATATATATATATATATATATATATATATATATATATATATATATATATTATAAGAAAATGCATCACTATATAGTTTTATGTCAGTATTCATTTCAATCATACTCAATACTACATAGATATAATAAATGCTGAAAGTAAACAAATCGGGGATAGACTAAAAATGTTCGACAAAGTTAGTAAATTAAAACGTAAGGAAGCTTATATCTTATTTAAAGACTAAAAAAAGTCATTTTGACAATAACCCTAGCACTCACTTATTTAATCCAATAAAACCCAAAATAGGAAAAATTAGTAAAACAATCTTTTCTTGAATTAACAAGCAAATAAAAAACCTACAACTAAACCAGTAAGTAAATACTGCCGAAGCAATAACTTGGTTTAATAATTTCGAAAAAAAAAAAATTTACCTTCCTACAATTTCTATCCGTCCATATCTGAAGAACTCCTCAACATTGTCCTAAAGTTTGCCGAGATATCCAAGGATGAAATCCACGTCATTAAAAAATGTAGAAGCTAAGTTTTAATCAATAATAATGACCAATGGATAAAACCTAAAATGACAAACCTCCTTTGATTTGGACATAGGTGTCATCGACTCTGCACAGACATCGTATCTTATGGGGTTATTTATCTTATATACCCTCACAAATATATTTGATAATACAGATATCGGTCCATATAGAGATGATAGATTGTTTATAACAAAGGATGCCAACAAGGTCAAGAGTGGAAACTACAAGACAATTATACATATGGAAATGAAGAATTAGGCCTAAGAGTAGACGTACTGGCTAACATAAAAATCACTCACTTTTTAGATGTCACTTTAAACTGAAATGAAAATACGAAACATATTCAAAGGATAACGCCAATCCAATATTCGTGAACACAAAGTCCAGTCAACCCCCATCAATCATAAAAGAGATCCTTAATTCTATCGAACGTAGGCTTAGTAATAACTCTAGCAACGAAAATGTATTTAAGAATTCAAGCAACATTTACAACATGGCTCTAAAAAATAGTGGGTATCATAATATCGAAATTAAATATAAGAAACAGGACACCAATAATTATAATAAAATTAATCCATCTGTAAGTAAAAGAAATATGATCTGATATACACCGCATTATACTCAGCTGTTAAAAACTAAACTTGACAAGAAATTTCTAAATTTCATCGAAACTCACTAATTTCTTACACAAAATATTCAATAAAACTGTCCGACAGTTGCTGCGAAAACTTAGAAATCATAATTAAAACACACAATAACAAACTACTAAATGAGAGCAGTAGAGAAAAAGTAACAGAATTCGTAAAAAAAAGTATCAATATAGCAACAATAAAAAATAACACTGAGAAGACAAAAATATAACCTAAATAGTAATAACCCAAATCCTAATAGCAATCACCCAAATAGAAATAAGAAAGTTAATAATGAAGAAAACAACTCTAACTGTAGAAGTCGTGCACTTTGTGCACTACAAAATAAATGCCTAATCAAAAGCATTGTTTACTAAGCCACAATATTCGACAAGAAAAGCCTGAATAACAAGAAGTACTACGTGGGTATGACCTCACTAATTTTGAAACTTGAAATTACGACCACAAAAGCGCATTCAATCACAAAAAACGCCGAATGAAAAGAGCACTGGCGACTCATTACTGGGAACTCAAAAAAACGGACGCTCACCAATAATCAAGTGGAAAATAGTGCATGTAGAAACTTAGAGGACCCGTGTAAATTATGTCCGAATAAGAAATTTGAACTTTTAAACGTTAAAGACTCCCAAAACCTGTAAAACTGTAGAAGTGAAATAGCAAAATAAACTGTATACGCAGGATAAACTTTACTTTAGGATAACAATGCATAACAAAAATAAAATAATTGACTAAATATAAAACTAAATCAACACCTAAAGTAGCAACGAATAACAAAAGATAGAAATAAAACTATTCCATGCTAAAATAAGGTCACTTATTAATTCGACACATTCACAAAATGGGTACGTCACCCCTATACAAAACAAAAGGAAAGAAGTAGAGTTCACGTAAAAATCAGCCGTACCCTTGTTTGAGAGAATCTCTGCTATTGGTTAATGAAAACATTAACCCATTGTTACAATGAATCTTATTGGTTAGCTAGCTAGACTAAACACAACGTGGATATAAAAACACTCATTAACACAAAAACACTCAGTAACACAAAGTCTATGTATTAGCCTGACGATTCCCTGCGTAGATAAACGCTAACGCCTCTGTGTAGCTTAATTGCTATAAATATATGTTCATAACTTACTATGCATATATATATATATATATATATATATATATATATATATATATATATATATATATATATATATATATAATTATTTTTATTGGTGATTGCAGCGTTCGTTGTTAACAACGAACGCTGCAATCACCAATAAACATAATTACATAAAAATATATTAAATATTTAGATGATAAAAATTGTACATATTTCTATACAGTGGTAGAACGCTGGACTATAGACATCAATATCGAAGGTTCGATCTCTGTGTAAATTAGCCATGCTGATGACGGCTGTGAGCCAGACAAACGTGTCCATGGATTACTTTTATGTACGTATAAAATAAATATATATATATATATATATATATATATATATATATATATAGAGAGAGAGAGAGAGAGAGAGAGAGAGAGAGATAGAGGTGGGGGAGGGAGAGTGAGGGGGAGAAAAAGAACGGTAAAATTAATTCCCCGAAAGGGAGAGTTTTGCACCACTTTTATGCTTTTAGATCCCCTTACGAAAATTAGAATTAAGATATACTGAATCATCAAATTCAATGTAAATCTGAAATGTTACATTTTCACATGTGAGATTGCGCTCATATTATAACCCCTAAAAACTCTTTCAATACTTCGAATAAACTGGATTTCGGGGGGAATATTTATTAATTTATGTCCAATTCGATTTGTTAAAAAATTTGCGAAAATCGGAGGTATCTGAATTTTCTACGAAGGTCTTTCACTCACTTTTTCCCTCTTTTGCATAAAACTAAATTAAACGATATACAACCCACATTACTACCCCTACGCCTAATGGTCGGTTAATTAGTTTTCAAGTGAATCCTACACATAGAAATATATCAACATGTACACATAGTTAACTTGCTACTAATGAACCAATACGAATTTTATGAGAAATTACTTACGTTTTAAAGCGCTCAGATTATCTTGATGTATTTGATTTTCAACTTTAATATTTGACTATAAATATCAATTTAATTTATAAATTACAGTTTTGATTTTGCTGTATGTATATATATATGTATGTATATATATATATATATATATATATATATATATATATATATATATATATATATTTAAATACAGTAGAATACAAACTTTATATGACATAATTAATATTTTGTAGTCATGCTAAAAGAATCCCAACAATATTTTTCTACGTGTACACGCGTTTCAGAAATTCAATTTTATTATAACCTTTGCACAAGAGTATATATATATATATATATATATATATATATATATATATATATATATATATATATATATATATATATATGTATATATATATATATACTTATATTATAAGAAAATGTATCACTATATAGTTTTATGTCAGTATTTATTTTAATCATACTCAATACATTAGTTAAACTACATAGATATAATAAATGCTAAAAGTAAACAAATCGGAGATAGACTAAAAATGTTCGACAAAGTTAGTAAATTAAAACGTAAGGAAGCTTATATCTTATTAAAAGACTAAAAATGTCATTTTAACAATAACCCTAGCACTTACTTATTTAATCCAACAAAACCCAAAATAGGAAAAATTAGTAAAACAATCCTTTCTTGAATTAACAAGCAAATAAAAACCTAAAACTAAACCAGTAGGTAAATACTGCCGAAGCAATAACTTGGTTTAATAATTTCGAAAAAAAAATAAATGTACCTTCCTACAATTTCTATCTGTCAATATCTGAAGAACTCCTCAACATTGTCCTAAAGTTTGCCGAGATATCCAAGGATGAAATCCACGTCATTAAAAAAATGTAGAAGCTAAGTTTTAATCAATAATAATGACCAATGGATAAAACCTAAAATGACAAACCTCCTTTGATTTGGACATAGGTGTCATCGACTCTGCAGAGGCATCGTATCTTATGGGGTTATTTATCTTATATACCCTCACAAATATATTTGATAATACAGATATCGGTCCATATAGAGATGATAGATTGTTTATAACAAAGGATGCCAACAAGGTCAAGAGTGGAAACTACAAGACAATTATACATATGGAAATGAAGAATTAGGCCTAAGAGTAGACGTACTGGCTAACATAAAAATCACTCACTTTTTAGATGTCACTTTAAACTGAAATGAAAATACGAAACATATTCAAAGGATAACGCCAATCCAATATTCGTGAACACAAAGTCCAGTCAACCCCCATCAATCATAAAACAGATCCTTAATTCTATCGAACGTAGGCTTAGTAATAACTCTAGCAACGAAAATGTATTTAAGAATTCAAGCAACATTTACAACATGGGTATCATAATATCGAAATTAAATATAAGAAACAGGACACCAATAATTATAATAAAATTAATCCATCTGTAAGTAAAAGAAATATGATCTGATATACACCGCACTATACTCAGCAGTTAAAAACTAAACTTGACAAGAAATTCCTAAATTTCATCGAAACTCACTAATTTCTTACACAAAATATTCAATAAAACTGTCCGACAGTTGCTGCGAAAACTTAGAAATCATAATTAAAACACACAATAACAAACTACTAAATGAGAGCAGTAGAGAAAAAAGTAACAGAATTCGTAAAAAAAGTATCAATATAGCAACAATAAAAAATACCACTGAGAAGACAAAAATATAACCCAAATAGTAATAACCCAAACCCTAATAGCAATCACCCAAATAGAAATAAGAAAGTTAATAATGAAGAAAACAACTCTAACTGTAGAAGTTGTGCACTTTGTGCACTATAAAATAAATGCCTAATCAAAAGCATTGTTTACTAAGCCACAATATTCGACAAGAAAAGCCTGAATAGCAAGAAGTACTACGTGGGTATGACCTCCCTAATTTTGAAACTAGATATTACGACCACAAAAGCGCATTCAATCACAAAAAAACGCTGAATGAAAAGAGCACTGGCGACTCATTACTGGGAACTCAAAAAAACATACGCTCACCAATAATCAAGTGGAAAATAGTGCATGTAGAAACTTAGAGGACCCGTGTAAATTATGTCCGAATAAGAAATTTGAACTTTTAAACGTTAAAGACTCCCAAAACCTGTAAAACTGTAGAAGTGAAATAGCAAAATAAACTGTATACGCAGAATAAACTTTACTTTAGAATAACAATGCATAACAAAAATAAAATAATTGACTAAATATAAAACTAAATCAACACCTAAAGTAGCAACGAATAACAAAAAATAGAAATAAAACTATTCCATGAACACGCGTGTTAAAATAAGGTCACTTATTAATTCGACACATTCACAAAATGGGTACGTCACCCCTATACAAAACAAAAGAAAAGAAGTAGAGTTCACGTAAAAATCAGCCGTACTCTTATTTGAGAGAATCTCTGCTATTGGTTAATGAAAACATTAACCCATAGGAGGGAATAACAATGCATCTTATTGGTTAGCTAGCTAGACTAAACATAGCGTGGATATAAAAACACTCATGAACACAAAAGCACTCAGTAACACAAAGTCTATGTATTAGCCTGACGATTCCCTGCGTAGATAAACGCTAACGCCTCTGTGTAGCTTAATTGCTATAAATATATGTTCATAACTTACTATATATATATATATATATATATATATATATATATATATATAATTATTTTTATTGGTGATTGCAGCGTTCGTTGTTAACAACGAACGCTGCAATCACCAATAAACATAATTACATAAAATATATTATATATTTAGATGATAAAAATCGTACATATTTCTATACAGTGGTAGAACGCTGGACTATAGACATCAATATCGAAGGTTCGATCTCTGTGTAAGTTAGCCATGCTGATGACGGCTGTGAGCCAGACAAACGTGTCCATTGATTACTTTTATGTACGTATAAAATAAATAAATGTATATATATATATATATAGAGAGAGAGAGAGAGAGAGAGAGAGAGAGAGAAAGAAAGATAGAAAGACCTTTAAGTATACATAGATACATACATACATACATACATATATTCTAACGATGTATTGAAACTTCTTTTGACCATTATAGACATGAGAGCCATTATTCATTCTTTGAATCATATTCCCATTAAATTTAGCTCCCAAGTTGGGGGATGTCATCCATCATCAAAGTATCAATTTCTCTGTGCCATTTGATGCGATCCAATCCTGGTCCCTAATGACAGTTTCAGCGCGAACAAAAGGTAAGATGAGGAAAACTGAAACGCTTCAAGATAAAAATAGAGAATTAAAGATGTGTTCTTTCATACGCGCTGTACAGTTTGACGATGGTTACTTTAAAAGTTGCACAAACTGTAAAGGTTGCTGTTACATGTAGTTTACTGTGAGGACCTTTCATTCGGTCTCCATTGTTCGATCTTTGCTTTTACCCTATGAAAATGCAACTAACTAGACACCATTATTCATTTACACTTTTATGGAATTCTTACATATATATATATATATATATATATATATATATAGATATATATATATATATATAGATAGATATAGAGATATATATATAGAGAGAGAGAGTATATATAGATATAGATAGATATATATATATATATATATATATATATATATATATATATGTGTGTGTGTGTGTGTGTGTGTGTGTGTGTGTGTGTAATATATATATATATGATGGACTCTCCCGTCGATTTCGACGTATGAGTGCCCCACCAGAGGCTGCCCGAGCGTGAATTTTGTAATTGCAAGCCCCAACAACCGCTCTCCTGAGTCGGCATTGCTTGGTTCTAATGGCGAGTAGTAATACAAGACGGCTGGAAACAATGCCGAGATAAGCACATACAGCACCTGGTATTCCCAAATGGTCACCCATTTTAGTACTGGCCAGGCTCGACGCCGGTTAACTTCGGTGATCTAACGGGAACCGGTGTGTCAACGTGATTGTGCCGTGTATGTATATATATATAT
This sequence comes from Sepiola atlantica, assembly GCA_963556195.1. Classification (NCBI taxonomy): domain Eukaryota; kingdom Metazoa; phylum Mollusca; class Cephalopoda; order Sepiida; family Sepiolidae; genus Sepiola; species Sepiola atlantica. The sequence continues at coordinate 70,851,980 of OY744532.1, read as the reverse complement.
ATATATATATATATATATATATATATATATATATATATATATATATATATATATATATATATATATATATATATATATATATATATATATATATATATATATATATATATATATATATATATATATATATATATATATATATATATATATATATATATATTAGTAGCCCTTAGAAATCCCTCTAGATGGGCACTGTAAATGTAGTATTTACACAACATGACGTCGCTAGCTATAAATGCGTCGTTTCTTTCATTAAGTAGAATGCTCTCTTGACGTCATAGCCGCTGAATAAGTGTTAAAATGATCACTGTTTATCTAGCTATTCAGCAGTGGTCGTGTGGGTCTAGATGTCGAGATTTGAGTTGTAAAAATGCTCGGGCCCGGGGTTTCGAATCACATGAGTGAATAGTTATATCTCTATGCTGACGAATCCCGAGTAAGAAGGACGAAACGTATACGTACATAGTTAATAAACAAAACAAATATATATATATGTGTGTGTGTGTGTATATATAACGCGAAGCCGTTGTATTTCAATGACGTTTTCATACTTCCACATACTTTATAATGAACTTGTAGATTAAGATTTACTGAACATTATGTCTATAATCCTTATTCCAATTTTCATCAAAATCAATTTCATGATTTTGATTCTGTAAAATGTCTCAAATTTAAAGAGGGCTTAGGAAGAAATTGAAATTCAGGGAATCTTGCTTAATCCATTAGCGCTCATGGTCCTTATTTTAGGACCAGAAGGATAATTACCCATATTTTAGGAACGTGTGTTTTTTTGTACAGAAATATCTATGGTTAATCTGAAAAAACAGAAGTGTCTTTCAAATATTACACCTACTGTCTGCTGCATATTGGCAACAAAGATGTCTCAGTTTTGCATAAACTGTGAAAATTTAAAGTGGATGGGGTAGAATCAGTTTCTTTAAAAAGTTGGCAATCAGCCATTATAACCAACCCCCATTTATATTTATAGCATAAATGAATACTCTAACTATCCTATAAAATCAAGTAAATCATTGAAAGTAATTTTGCTCAAATGTAATGTTGTATTTACAAACCATTTTTTGGTAATAAGTTAAACGAAAAAAAATGACTATGTATAAAATTTTATGTAAATCTGAAATATTTCAATTTTCATATAGGAGGTTGCGTTCACATTATACCCCCTAAACCCCCTTTGAAATAATTGAAAGAAACTGAATTTTGGGGGGAATATTTATTAATTGATGTCTAATATCTAGTGTTACAATTTTACAAAAATCGATTGTATTTGAATTTTCGTGAAAGGCTTCCACCCCTCTTGTCCCTTTTCATGAATCTAAATTAATCTATATATGGCCCACATCACCCACCCTTACGCCTATCAGCTGTGTTCCAAATAAAAAAACCTACAACTAAACCAGTAGGTAAATACTGCCGAAGCAATAACTTGGTTTAATAATTTCGAAAAAAAAAATTTACCTTCCTACAATTTCTATCGGTTAATTAGTTTAGAAGTGAATCCTATACATACAAATATATAAACATATAAACATATATAACTTTATATAAATACAGATATTTATGGCTACGAGAATTGTCTGAAGAGAAACGCGAATCGCGTCAGACAATTCTATGTCAATTTCAAATAACAGACAACATGGTTTTATATTTTTGTTTTTCTCCTAACTTTTAACTTGTCTTTCCTTTTTATCTTCTTTTTTCACACATTTTTCCCACCTCGGCTTTTCATTTTCATAAATTGCTCTTTAAAAACCTATTGTTAGCAAATTAGCTTGACCCATCCCTGTTTATTTCTTATTAATCTTTAGGTGCTAACTTTCCAATGTGTCAATTTCATCCCCACCCTTTCTGTTCACCGTAGCTAGGTTCTTTGCCGCCTTCCTCCCCCCACCGCCTTTGAAGAATGTATCACCTACTTATCATGTCCCAACATCACTTAATGTCTCCTCACATGATCCAAGCAGATCATTTTTCCCCCTCATCCCATGTGTGTGCCTTCAATATAAAATAAAATTATTTTCTGTATTCTTCATTTTCTGAAGACGTTCCCCACGAACGAAACCGGTCAAAAAAATCTCTTGTTTTTGTTTTTCTCCTGCATTTTGACTTGTTTTCCGTCTGTCATCTTTTCACACATTTTGTCCATCACGACACTTCATTTTTCATGAACTATCGTGTACCTTACCCCATATATATATATATATATATATATATATATATATATATATATATATATATATTCGTTGATTGTGCAGTACACTTAACAAGAAAAAGGATTGAAAAACAAATAGACAACAAATAGCTGTTACCAAACACAAGAAAATTTGCTTTTTTACTCATCTGCATGATTTTCACGTGCTTTTACTGATTGCGAGATTTTTTATTATCAATGTATTTGTTATCGTCACTTTTACTTTGTCAAGCTCGCGTAGTTTCCAACTTGGCCGCAAATTTAATAACATTTACAGGCGATCGGATGCCATGCTGGAAACTACGCGAGCTTGGCTAAGTAAAAGTGACGATAATAAATGCATAGATAATAAATATTTCAATCAGTAAACACACGTGAAAATTATACTGATGAGTAGAAAAGTAAATTTTGTTGCGTTTAGTAAGAGTTATTTGTTGAATATTTGTTTTGTTTTCACACCAGTTTTTCTTGTTAACTATACTGCACAAAACTAAAATAAACAATTATATAACAAGCATATAATTCACATCCGTTTATTTAATTTAAAAATCTGTGTCAGCACAAAGGTCATAGGATAGAGTGAATTAGTAAATGTGTTTTTCTTTTACTTGTATATGCGGTTTCATTTTCAGATGTTGGTCTGACAACGCTTAGTGTGCTTCAGACTGTAGCTGAAACATGTATGCACATGTGTAGTCAAAAATGTGTGTATAAATATAGATGTATGCTATATATATATATATATATATATATATATATATATATATATATTTAATTTTAATGGACACTATACATTAGTTTGATCTTCCATCGATACTTTCAGTTTCAGAAAAAACACTGAAAACTCAGCCCACAGGGCTAAATATACCGAATCTAATAGATTTTTCTAACGACATTTTGATAGTTTTGATAGTGTAAGTCATAGTGGCATACACTATCAAAATATCGACTTAAGGATCGGTCGCATTCGGTATCTTTAGCCCTGCGGATTGAGTTTCCAGTGTTTCTGTGAAATCGCTGGTATAGTTGGAAAATCAAATTAATGTATAGTGTCAATTGAAATTTAAAGCGTTACATGCTCTTGTCCAAGTAATTGAGTACTGTCATTTTTACTCCTATCACACGAAATTACACTATAGATATTATATATATATATATATATATATATATAGGTTAACCATTAATAAGATTAATCAGATTTTAATAAGAATAACAAAATTATACTTAATAGTTACAGCAAACAAAACAATGAACATATACAGTATGAATTTTGGAACGTATAATAATTTAATATTGAAGAAACTACACAAAACTATAGAAAACCAGGCAAGAATGACCTTTACAACATTAACTCTTCGGCAAAGAATTTTTTTTTTAATTAATATTGATAGAAACATTGAGATACACACTCCTAAATTCCCTATGTTTACTCTTAAAGACCATAAAGTGGATTTTAATAATAACCTTACTATAAGATTAATTTCCCCTTGTGAATCAGACATTGGTATAATTAGTAAAAGAATTTTAAATAGAATTCTACCTAGTATTTAATCAAAAGTATATCACAATTCATGGCCATCCCCTGAAGAAGTACTGAAATGGTTTAGAGAGCTACCGCAAAGTATAAACCAAACATTTATTTTGTTCGACATTGATTCATATTACCCTTCAATTTGACCATCATTATTAAATAAAGCTCTAGATATGGATAAGAAAGAAACAAACCTAAAAAAAATAAGAAATCGATATAATTAAGCTATCTAGAAGAACAATAAAAAAATATGACAATAAATTATAGACTAGAAAAAATAGAAAACTTGACACATTACTATGAGTGTCCAGATTCTGCACAAGTTACGGGTCTAGTTGGCCTCTATATTCTGAAAGAAATCAATAAAGTTATTACAGGTATGTTGAGAGATGTGTATAGGAATTATGCATTATTCTTCGTTAGTTCTAGTAATAGAAATTTAGAGAAAATCAAAAAGCTTTACATAACTTTTTTAAGAAATTAGATTTTAAGATAATCATCGACATAGACAATTAAATAATAAAATACTTAATTTTTATATATAACATTAAATGTAACTGATAATACTTTTGAACCCTGCAATAAACCAAACCACACTTAATATTATATAGACAATAATTCCAACAATCCACAGTCTGTGAAAAACGCACTTATTCCAAGTATTTATAAGAGAGTATTTAATCTATCCTCTAACGAGCAGATAATCTATATATTGTAATAGAGGGAAATAATAATAGGGCATACATAGGATCCATCGATGGTTGTTGATTTAAAAGATTGGTATAGGAACCACATATATTCTTTCAGAATAAAGGCAAACGTGGATTATAACGATAACCCAATATCTCTAGCATATGTGTTAGAAAATTAGGAAAAAAATAACTTTTTATTTGAATTAAAATGGTCTATTATAGGTAAAGCGAAAACACCCCTAGTAAGTTTAATAAATGTAACCTACACACCCTTGAATCTTACCATACAATAACGTCCGAGGATAATTTAGATGATAAAAAACAGGAAATTTTATAGAATTGTATGCACCGTCCTAGATACATACTTTCCCGGTTAAGGCCTGATTAATCAAATATATAAAGTAGAGACTATCTTTCCCCTGTACCTTCTCGGAGAATAGGAAAATAACCACATGCATCACAGGCTACTAAACTCACCATTATACTATACTTACTCACTCGAGCGTGTTTTAGTGCATGTGTTATTATTTCTTTCCAGCTAACACTAAATATTACATTTGGGCCACCATCCACGACTCTCCGACAAACCAACTCCATATAGGTGGTAGCAAAAACTTTCCTCCATAACAATTATGTACTTTCACTCTACTCATCGACACCGGGAACTAATAAACACAGTTTAATTTTCACAAAACACTCGTTCTTATTTATTATTTGCCTGGTATTAATTTACTACGTACTATAAAGCAATACACAAAGACTTAATGACCGCTATCGTTCACTCCGATGATTTTCCGCGAATATCAGATTACGTTATTTCTAATTCTACCTATGACTTCTATATTTATATTCATTCCGGAATTAAGCGAATGAAATTAACGAACACAGTTCCTGCAACATTTAATCATTCAACATGGCGCCTACAATTTCTTGATCGAATCGACTTACTATTTAATTCAATAAGCGCCAAGATACTCGTAGACCCCGATACATTTACATTTTCAAAATCATACACCTTTAACACGCATATTATAGAAAACTTGCCCAAATTCATTTACTTCAACAAATGACCTAAGCCGTGTCATTGTTGAACTTCACATTTGCTCGGCAGAAGCTAAACCTTACCATAACACGCATGCCAATAAACAAGCTTAGCTTAATTCGCCTATTTTCACATTCATTTTTATCTCGAAACTGTGGCGCAGTCGTTAAGAAGGGAGGTTTCATGATCGCCAGTTTCAGCGTTCGATCCCATTCTACTCTACCACTTTTTCTTCTTTTTTTAATTTAAAACATTCACCAACACGGTAGGGGGGGAGAAAAATAGGCCGTTTTTTTTTTTTTATTCGACGTCATGCAATAGGTAGTACTTTCAACCGTGCAATGCCGGGCGCCGTGTTCCGCTAGTAACTTTATAACATTAATGTACAGTAAATCTAAGAATATATATATGATAATATATGTGGGTATGTATGTGGGTTCATAGATTGATCTATAGGTCTATAGTTGAATAAATTTATAAATAGTAAATATTTTTAATATATTAGAAGTTGGGACAGTGTGCATAGTTATCTATAGATTTATAGTGAATTAGTGTAACGAATATTTTTAGGTAAACTTATGAAACTTGAATTAAGGACGCTTATCATTTTTCGGGATAATTGACAGAAAAATACTAAAGAACGCTAATAGTTTTACTTATCAAGAACGTAGTACTAATAAGTACATAATGGTTGTTATAAATAATACATAGTTATATTAGAAACCAATAAATATTCTTAGTCTATAGATTTAAGATATCGCTGTGGTCTTATGTGTTTTTGTTTCTTATATATAATTGTTGGGCTCTTTCTGTGTTTTTCATAAGTGGATAATCTAATAAGAAAAGTCTTTTTTGAAAAATTTGAATTCTCAGGCTGCATTCGGCATTTCCAGAGTTTTTATATGTATATAATATTCGGACTAATTGTATAGATATCTGGAAAGTTATTAACTCCTATAATAGATTAATAAGAACTAGTAAATTCATAATTGTTAAAATAATACCAATTCTAAATGAAGTAGATATAGTTAGGTTTTAAATTAATGTTCCAGTCTAAATATTTGGGATAATTGCAATAAAAACAACTATCTTAAGGCCTTATGCTTTTGGTCGGGAACCCTTTGTTTTGCGTTGGTCATTTTGTTAAGTGAATATTCTTAAAATAAATTAAATAATTTTTTAAATATCAATTTTTTAAATGAATCAGACATTCATGATATTATTATTATTATTTCTTTAAATATACTTATTTTTTTTATTAATTATATAGGAAATTCGAAATTAGCGACTCGCTATGTTAGTTCTATTACAGGGAGATAACTCTTAAATTTAAGATAATTCTTAAATTTAATTTTAGATTTAATTTTTAATTTAAATCTTCAATTAGATTATAGTTTTGTAACTCTTTCCGTGTCTTTTTAAATTTAAAAAGTTTTTCTTTTTTCTTTCTTTTTTTCTTTTTTCTTTCTTATTTTTTTCTTTTTTCTTTCTTATTTCTTTTTTCTTTCTTATTTCTTATTTCTTTATTTTTTCTTTATTTTTTCTTTATTTTTCTTTCTTATTTCTTTCTTTTTTCTTTCTTTTTTCTTTCTTTTTCTTTTTTCTTTCTTTTTTCTTTCTTTTTTTCTTTCTTTTTTCTTTCTTTTTTCTTTTATTTCTTTTTTCTTTCTTTTTTCTTTCTTTTTTCTTTTTTTTCTTTTTTCTTTCTTTTTTCTTTCTTTTTTCTTTCTTTTTTCTTTCTTTTTCCTTTGATCTGTTAAGTTATTCATACATTTTTTTTTTATTTATTTTATTTATTTACTTAAATAATTTCTTTACTACATTTTATAAGTCTTCTTATTAACCCATGGCTTTTTTTGTAGTTTACATTTAAATAATTTATACGTATCTTTCCTAGTTAAATCTTAAATTAAATTTCAGCCTATTAACTATGTATGTTTTTTTCGTATTTTTTAAGTTTTAAAATATTATTCTCTCTATTGCCTTATTTATTTTTTTATTTATTAATTTATTTACTTAAATATTTTTTTCTTCTTTCAATTTTTATTCAGTTTATTCACTTTCGGGTATTTTTTATACGACATTTAAGTAAGTTTATACGTTTTTTGTCAAACTGCTCGTATAAATGATGATGTCTAAGAACGATTAGAAAGACCTACGTTTCTCATTGAAACTGTATTTAAAGCATTCTATACCAATGTGAGTAGTTGTTTGTCTTTTGCCATTTCTAATGTTTATGGACACGATCTTTGGATTTCTGAAAAATCACATATATGTATGTATTTAGTTGTTCGTGTGCAGACGAAACAGTTTGTAAAGTTATATAGATTTTTTGAAAAATGAATAAATGGTCATTAGAATTTAGTATCTTATTGTTTATATATATATATATATATATATATATATATATATATATATATATATATATATATAAATCTTTTTTTTATTTACACACGAATACGTTTCATCCTTTCGGAAATCGTCAGTGTATAGATGATTATTCATACCGGTCGCAGGACTCGAAACCCCGGAACACGAGTCATGTTTTCAACTCAAATTCCGACGCGTTAGCCCACACAGCCACTATAAACAATATGATAAACCTATTAAAAGCAGTCGTCAAAAGTGTTCAACTTCTGATGGAGCATGCAGTAAAGCTAATATATATATATATATATATATATATATATATATATATATATATATATATATATATATATATATATATATATATATATATATATATATATATATATATATATATATATATATATATATATTATACCAAAGCTAAGTAAATCATAGTTTTTCCCTAAAGCTTTTTATATATTCTAACATAAAATAACATGCCAAGATATTCTTCAGTTTTGAAAAACGCTTCCATTTTATTTTTTCTAATTAGACGCAATTTACAAGTAACTCGCCAAGTAACCCATTATCTATTAAATTTCTATCTCACACTCACATTCTCTCACTGTACGTTGTGTGACTCCGCATTTTTATTGGTCCCCCGATTTATAAAATCGGGAGACCTATGTTTTGAGGCATTTCCGTCCGTCCGTCCGTCCGGATTTTTCTCCGCAACCATCCATTGAATTTCTCTGAAATTTTGCATGAAGTTGTAACTTTTTATCCATCCATTCAATTTCTCTGAAACTTGGCCAAAATGTGGAGGCAATTGTTCCTAATAGAACATAAGTATCGCTGACTTTGGAAAAAATCTGGTTCGCGCCCCCAGGGGGGTCAAAAGCCCCCAAAATGGCAAAAAAATGACCCTTTTCTCCCATAACGTTTGATCTATCCAATGAATTTTTCTGAAACTTGGCCAAGATGTAGAGGCAATTGTTCTGGATATAAAATGAGCATCCTTGACCTCAGAAAAATTCTGGTTCGCGCCCCCAGGGGGTAAAAAAATGCCCCAAATTGCCCAAATTTATTGCATTTCACACTCGCCACATCGAGTCACATACAGAGGGGGACCACGCATGCGCGGCTTGTTTTATATGGTATCAATCGATATCGCTTCCGTCATCTCTCTCTCTCTCTCTCTCTCTCTCTCTCTCTCTCTCTCTCTGTTTATTAACAGTCGACAGTAATAATGAAAAGAATAAAAAGATTGGATTCTTTAATTATAAACAAAAGGGAATATAACCAATATAGTATTATTATTTAACACGTATTTGTAGAAAAGAAGGAGCATAACAAGTAGAAGGGACTCATTTTAGATTTTGTCTTTTTTTTATATTTATATTTAACTGGCTTTGCAAATTCACTTTTTTCTGACTGAAACAATTTATCCCGATATCAATGGTGACATTTTTTGTAAACCAGCAACAGGTTTGAATAATTATCTCGGACAGTTCCGGAAGGATGTTTAATGACTATCGTGCTAGCTCGGTAAAATAAGATTAAACTCTCACCAATTTATGTAGTTGTTCATGGTGGCCGCAACGGTTTAGACGTCGAAATTTGAGTTTTTTAAAACATGACACTTGTTCCGAGGTTTTTAATAATTATCTCTACACTGACGATTCCGGAACGATGAAACGTATACGTATGTAGATAAATAAATATTTATAATTATTTGTTGCACTCTAGTGAGTAGTATTAATACAGCCGTCAAAATCATAACTTTAATGCATGTTCCTTTATAGTTGAACACTGTTTACGGCGGCTGATTATCGCGCCAACTCGGTACAATAGGATTAAACTCTCACCAATTTATGTAGTTGTTCATGTTGGCCGCATATGTGCCTAAAATTATATATGTAGAGATTTTATTGGTAAAATTAATGTGGTACAAAAATTATTCCATGCACAAAAGATAAAGATAAACTTTCGGAATATAAAACATCAGGTTTTTAGAATTTTCCAAAAATGGAAATTAAGATTGATAAAAATGAAAACATTGAAGAAATGGATAAAAAAAATTAATCTATAAATTATTTGGGTTCGAGTTGAAACAGACGATCAGAATTAATTTAGGATGTACTGGGAACTGAACATTTTTGTAATTTTGAGTAAATTGAATTTATGTTTTGTCGAATTATGTATGAGATTTGATATTTTTTGTATCAAAAAAATATTTTAATACAACAAATAATGAACACTCGCAACATAAGAAGTTTATTTTTTATGAAATTGGCGCATGTTTATCATAGATTTTGAGATTAAAGATCAATAAATTTATTTGCAATTTAGATTTTTATAAAAACAAGAACGAGTCTTCTTAAGAGGCGTCCGTTCAATCTACGCGGTTAACGCTGAAAATGCTATTTCAAATTTAAGTGTGGCAAAACGACGGACCGACCAGCGTACGGGCGGAGAGCATCTTATTTTTTTGTTTCAGTTTACTTCAGTCGAAGTTCTCAGAAATCAAGAGGTCCCTTCCTGGGGCTAACACTTAATCTCTATATGAAATAAATAGATATTCGAATATTTTATTAAAGTTCTCCTTTATTTCTCAAACGTTGAGTTAGTAAAGAAGTTAAGAACATTAATGTTCCTCTCCCCAATTGACCAGTTAACTATGTTGTAGTATATCTTTCTTGTGGTCTCTTAGTATTACCGGATTCCAGGACAAGAATTCATCTTGTCTGGTGGAGTATCTAGCTAAGTGTTGTTACTTCACTAAGAGAAGGTGCACTTTTCTTCGTATGAGCAAGTGTATAGCCGTGCTGAGGGGGTCTTATTTGTGCTGTGAGTACTATGTTGTTTTGAATATTTGGTCAAAGTTTACTTTTAGGGTGAATTATCCTCATGTCAGGTTGTCCTGACAAACCCTTATACAGAGAGACCGAAGATACTCGAGGACGGTGTCCAGTAGGTAATCTAAACTCTCCAGTCGTTAATTCATGCGTATACGTATTTAATTAAAAATGATGTTATAAACTTAAGCGTGACAGACCGACAAACATTCTATTTCAAACTGAAGTGTGACAGACCAACCTACATATTAACCGACAATGCTTTTCATATGGACGCGAGAACACTGTGTTCTCGCGTCCATAGATTAAAGATTTTGCTATTAAAATACGTCAAAAGTTGGCATTCTTTCAGTTCTAAACAATCACGAACAAATATTTAGACTCAAATACATATTAAAGATATAAGTACAGATTTGGGGTTGCTAACCCAATACAACTTTCACGTATGAACGTAGAACGAAGAGATGACAAAAATATATTCATAACTTTTTGCAGTCGACAGTTAGACAATTTATATTTATTTTTATTTTTTAATCTTTCTTTTGATTTCTCTTTCTTTTTCTTCCCCCTCCTTTATTCTCTCTCTTTCTTTTTACTCTCTCTCTCTCTCTCTCTCTCTCTCTCTCTCTCTCTCTCTCTGTCTCTTTCATTTTCTCTTTCTCTTCTCTTTTTCTCTCTTTTTCTCTCTCTTTCTCTCTCTCTCCCTCTCTCTCTCTCCCTTTCTCTCTCTTTCTCTTTCTCTTTATTTCTAACCTCCTCTCTCTATAATTCATATTTATTTTTATTTTTTCGATCTTTCTTTTGTTCTTTTTCTTTTTTTTATTCCCCTCCTTTATTTTCTCTTTTTCTTTTTACTTTCTCTTTCTCTCTTTCTCTTTCTCTCTCCCTCTATCTCTTTATCTCTGCCTGTCTCTCTTTCTCTGTTTTTCTCGTTCACTGTCTCTATCTTTCTATTCCTCTCTTTCTCTCTCTCTCTCTCTCTCTCTCTTTCTCTTTCTCTCTCTTTATTCCCTTTTCCCCCTCTTTCTTTCTTTCTTTCTTTCTTTCTCTCTCTTTCTCGCTCTCTTTCTCTCTCTCTCTTTCTCTCTTTCTCTCTCCTTCTCTTTCTCGATCTTTTTCTCTTTCTCTCTCTCTCTTTCTCTCTCTCTCTTTCTCTCTCTCTCTTTCTCTCTCTCTCTTTCTCTCTCTTTCTCTCTCTCTTTCTCTCTCTTCTCTCTCTCTCTCTTTCTCTCTCTTCTCTCTCTCTCTCTTTCTCTTTCTCTTTCTCGCTATTGCTTTCTTTCTCTCTGTCTTTCTGTCTCTTTCTGTTTTTCTTTTTCTCTCTTTCTCTTTGTTTTTCTGTAGACTCAAGGTAAGTTTACTATAAAACATAATATAAAGAGTATACAACGGATCTTTTTTAAATATTGCTTTCAGTTTCACACGACAAGACCGGGTATCTTTAAGATGCGTCCATCCAATCTACGTGTGACAGACCGACCAACACACAAACCGAAATACTTAGAAAGACACAAAGGAATGCGTGGGCGTATCTAAAAAATGTATTTCAATCATAAGCATGAGAAACTAAACATAAGTCTTATTTCAAACTGAAGCGTGACAGACCAACCGACTCACAATGCTTCTTGGCCTTTTCGCTCGAAGCAAAGTGTAGTATCTGTTCTGGTGCTGCACTTCATCTTTTTTTGTCTTTAGTCAGTGTAGGAGAAATCCTTCTAGGTTGAGGCAATTTTTATTCATGTTCCGATCCAATCAAGAATGCCTCTTTTGGGGTAGCTGGATTTTCCTCACATTAAAAACCGACATTGTGTCTAACTCTGCCCTCGTGGGGAGGCAAGTAAATAGCAACAATGTTTTCAATAGATATTCTTAGACGCACCTAAAATAAGATACGCCCATTAAATTTACGCGTTTAGCGATAATTTTCACACAGAAGCGTGATAGGCGTACTGTCCGATGATAACCAAATAAATAAAGTGCATATTTCAAACTAAAAACACACAACATAAAAATGTGGATTTAGCATAAAAATGTGGATTTAGCATAAAAATGTGGATTTACTAAAGCAATAAAACAACTTACACAATGGCCGAATCTCCCCTGCTTGTCCTCTTGTCAATAAAAAGATCGTTTGCAAAGCTATTCTATGGATGCAATTCTTATTTATTGGGTCCAATCCTCACTAGGGGGTTGTATTCATTTATTGTCTATTGAATATCTTTAACATGATATATTTAACATGCGATATTTTAACATTGTATATATAACATATTTAGCATGATTACGATATTTGATATCAATCCTCGTTTCAGGTTTCTGTTCGCTTAATGGATGCGTCCACGTATATCTATAAGAGGCTTTGTCAGTCAATTTGTGTGTGTGTGTGACGCATATGTTTGATACATCATTGTCATCAGTCTTTCATTCTTCGGCTTGAAATAGAAGATCTAAATGCGTCATCCGTCTTTATAAGAGATCTGTTTCTGTCCGTCAGTCTGTCACGTTGGCTGGTTAGTTGATCTGTCACGCTTAAGTTTGAAATAGCATTGTCATCGGTCCTTCATGATTAAGCTTGAAATCTAAAGTTTAAATGCGTCATCGATCTTTATAAGAGCTTCGTCTTTCTGTCCGCCAGTTTGAACGTTTAAAATAGCATTTTCATCGTTACCCGTGTGTACTGAATGTGTGCATATTAAGAACACCGGTTATGGTTTAACATTGTATATTTAATATATTTAACATTTCGGTTATGGAGACTCCCCACTGGGGATTTGCGCACACCTGTCAGTTAGGGCTAACTTTAGTAAACATCTCTACTCCTCAAAATGTGTCATTTTCTTTGGTAGAGAAACGAACGGCAAAGTGTCTGTTTTTACATCAGACCCTCGTGGGTTCCAAAAGAGATGACAATTATTGTTAATTCACAACAAATGATTCTGGTTTCGGGTTCTCTGAGAAATAACATCTGATTTCTCTGTGGATGCTCAACCTGAAAATATCTTCCACGTTTAATTTGGTTCTCATACCCCTTCGGATTCTTTAATGCTGTTTTACAACATATTTGACGTGGGTCCCCGTTTTTTTTTGGGGGGGGGGGCAATTTTTGGAACCTAATGTTAGAATTCTTTTTCTCTTTTTAATTGGAAGAATTATATTTAACTTCAGACAATAAAAGAGACGCTAGATATGAATGCGAAGATGAGGTTGGTGTACACGACTAAATGTTCTCGATATTCAAATTTAAATCAAACTACGACGTTTTGATTTTGTCCGTACGAATGGTATTGGAAGGTAGATGATTTAGATTCATGCATGCATGTTTATCAAAGAACATTGATTTTGATTTTTATTTACTTTATTATTGGAACACAACTTATCACGGCCAAGAGCCACTCGAGGCTAAGCGATAATAAGATTAAATGATTGTCAGCCGAACAATCCATGCTACGAACTAAGTTTGGTTACTAATCGGGCACTTTATGGCAAGTATTTGTTGACATTGGATTACAAAGCCGTCTATGTAGTAATCTACAGGAAAGCAGTCCCGCAAGAACGTGTTCCACAGATGGAAGGACTTGCGAAGTGTTCGTAATAATTAAGCTAAAAAAAAACACCCGGTATTGCGCGGATAGAAAATTAGTAGGATCATAAATTAAGTTTCTAGAAAAATAGCGCACGACCTTTTTTTTATTTTTTTGTGGAGAAGAAACGCGGGCAATCTATACTGGAGGTGCTATGATCTCGCGAGCATCCTTCCTATAGACGTGGCTACATACAAAGTTTCTTCTAATTGTTATACATCGTAATTGTTCGGGGTGGGAGAGTGTGTCCGATCCCCAACATTTATAATCAGTATAAGTAAAAATCCTACACGGGATTTATTTGCGTCCCAACGTGCACGGCCCCCGCGGTGATCCACCTGGATTCTAGACACTCCATTTAATATCATATCTGAGACATTCTCGTCCTGAAATCGAAGTCGGACACAATCAACACAAACTAAGTCAATCAAGGACACATTCTCAATTTAGAAGAAGATCGATTTTATTTTAGCTGAGATCGTGTTTGCTTTATAACAACAACTGGTGGCAAAGAGAAGGGGGTTGCAGCAACGGGCCCCTGTTAGAAGTGCAGTACTACGTTCAAACGGATGTTTAAGTCATGTCACCCACGTCTGTTCGTGTTGCTATCCCATCTCAGACTCCGCTTTTGTGCTCTCACCTTTGTCGTTTGACATCACTTTCTTCTAAGCTATTGGTCCCAGGCCAGGGATGGCCCAAAAGGTTAACCGCCTGAACCTGCATTTACATAATAATTCCCTAATGGTTACTAGTGGACGTACCCACCATTATTTAACATAATAGTATGGCCTGCTTTGCTTGAGAAATACACATATAGAACTTTACCATTTATTGTTATTGTGTTGATCTATTACGCAATTAAAACATACATGGTAAGAATTATTCATGGAAAAGAAGTGGCGCTCTCCCCTACATCTCGGTGTAGTAGCAAATGAAAAAGGAGTCTTCGGGTCGCCCTCGACTATATTCGGCCACTTTACTTTTTTGACTAGGACTTATCACACGAGTCATTACGTGATCGCTCACTGATAAAAACTTGTGTTGCAGCACAGAATTCAAGTGACAACAAATCTCCTCAGATTTCCATGACTCTCTCCTTCTTTCGATCACCATTTCAAATTGCTCGCGATTCCAATAATCTATGTGTCTTTTCAGTCAAAGTATGGATGGTGTTTTCCCTTCTTGGTATTTCCATACACTCAGTGCCTTAATTATCATTTTCTGTTGTATTAATCGATGTTAGATTTCCCGCGTGTTTTGTTTTTGTTGTTTTTTTTGCTTATATATCTAGCCTCGCAGTTTCAGTTACCTTGGGTTCGTCTTAGTACATTCTATATATATTTTTCTAGTTCTGTTTACTTAGCCGTGGTTGTTCGGTATAATGTGGCTATATGGGTTGGTCTCCGTACTCTAGGAGTGTTCTTAATATTTTGACTGTTTTTATCAGGGATGTGGTTTATATGGTGTCAACGACTAACCACCGATTGCCATGGTTGATATCACCCCCCCCCCCTCGAGATCCAACATTCAAACTCGTCGGCCTAACACCTATAAGCAACATGAATTGAAACAAATACATAGAAAATACTGCCAAGTCTGTTGCAAAGAAGGCGGGCTCCCTCTTCCGGGCTAAAATACTCCTCACACCTGCTACTATCCTATATCTCTACAAAGCCACCATTCGCCCATGTATGAAGTATTGTTGCCACGTCTAGGCTTGTGGACCAACCACTAGTTTCTCCCTTTTTAACAGGGTCAAAAAAAGAGTCTCGCACCTATTACTTCCCACACTGTCTACCAAGCCCGAGCCCCTGTCCCATCGCCGCAATGTTGAATCCGTGTGCTCGTTTTACAAGTACTTCAACGGAATGTGCTCCGACGAACTTGTTGCATTTGTGCCCACTCAACGTAAATAGCTTCGACAAACCTGACCGGAAGCCAAATCTCACCAATTTACTGGAGAGCTTCCTGGATGTCGACTGGCTTTTTACTCTAATAGCTTATTTCCTAGAACCGCCTGCCTTTGGAATTCCCTCCCTGCCACCTGTTTTCCTGAGTGTACCAACATGCAGCTTTACTCTGCCAACAGCTAGAAAAGCAAAATCTACTATTTGCCATATTCTATTCCTTTTCGTTGACTGTTATCACATCCAGTCTTTTTGCTTGCATGAGTCTGTTTATTTGTATTTCCATATCCTATAGGATTTCATGCCTTTCATTTTTCATTACTGTCTCTGGTTTGTGCATGTAACATTAGTCTGCATATTCAAAGTGCAGGCGTTTACACAGTTTTAAGTCGACTCCTTTTCCAAACCAAGTCATGTCTATTTTTTATATTTCTTTTTGGCTAGCTTGCTGCATTCACTTACGCTGTGATTTACCGTTTCGTCTCTTTCTCCACGGGGTCTATATTTACTGTTTTCCTTAATCTTGTCTATCTTGGTTTTTATGTACTTTGTTCTGCTCGCGTTGTTTTATGCAGCTGTCAATACCGATTCTGTTTTTCTATTCCGGTGTCCTTTCCGTAGCTATGTCAATGTGTTTTCCTGCGTAATTGTGTTTGTCTAAAATACACCATGTAACTGTTACTCTATCCATTTTGATTGTCTCTCTTTTTTTCTTTTTACGCTTCTCTTCGTAGTGTTCGCCTTTTCGCCTCTTTTGGTGGTGAGAATCAGCCTCTCTTTATTTTGTCTGATATATTTTTCTAGTCCTTAATATCATTAATATACACTAGTCTCCTTCCACCTTCTTTCTTTTTTACATAGAGTCGGCCAGCATCATCCTTCGAGTGCATGATCATTAGTTTCCTGTTTTGTTTTATAACTTCGAGTGTAGTGCATGATCATTAGTTTCCTGTTTTGTTTTATAACTTCGAGTGTAGTGCATGATCATTAGTTTCCTGTTTTGTTTTATAACTTCGAGTGTAGTGCATGATCATTAGTTTCCTGTTTTGTTTTATTCATGCTCCCACTGCTATTTCCCAAGTATTCATTCATTTTCTTAGGTTTTCACGATATCATTTATCAATTAGCTTTCTGCTCATCCCCACGTATTATCTTTTAATCATGTCTATTGATTTGATGGGTTCCTCTTCCAAAATGCACAGATATCCATAGTTATCGCGTACAAGAAGTTCCCCCATAACCTCTCGATTGAATAGTTATATGCCTTCTGTTGGTTTATGCTTTTTTTTTCTTCTTTATCTTAAGTAGGGCACATTTTTATATCCCGACTCGTGTCTAAGGATTCTATTTATTTATTTTTTTGTATTTCTCACTTCTTCGTTTTGTTCTTTGCCAATCGTTTTAGATCATCCACATACATGAGGGGGGGGGGGGTATTACTTCTTTGTTTCTGTAAATTTGTATTCTACATTGAATCACTCGAGTATATTGGTGAGTGACATAATGGCTATGACAGAAAGGTGTGGATAAAGGGGGTCTTTTGGTAAATGACTCTCTTAATTCTTATCTATCTCAGTTGTTGACGTCTAGCTGGCAGTTCCATTCTTCATTTTCTCCATAGATTTTACAATTCTGTGTGCTATTTTGGATTGAGGATTCAACAATTTATTATGCCGTTTCTTTAAATCGAAAGTCCAAACAAAGCTTCATATCTGCTATTGAGTATTATCGCTTATAAATATAGCAACTATCACAAGTATATATATATATATATATATATATATATATATATATACATATATATATATATACATATATATATATATATATATATATATACATATATATATATATATATATATATATATATATATATACATATATATATACATATATATATACATATATATATACATATATATATATGTATATATATGTATATATATATATATGTATATATATATGTATATATATATATATATATAATACTAAATAAATATAGTTTCGTATTTAAATTTTCCCGCTATAATTAACTATAAACCCACTCCAGGTCTTTACCTGATTGACATTATTCCACTGAAGATAGACCCAGATGGGTCAGAAAGTACTCTGGACTTAAAAGAAAATTACGGCAGATTCATCAGCCAATTCTCATCTGAGATTAAGATTTTAATCCGGAAAATTGAAGGGATTAATACAAAAATATCCAGACATGAGTTGTCGGTTATTTTTAATAATACGTGTCTTAGAGAAAAAATGCTGCCTCGATACACACACACACACACACACACATATATATATATATATATATATATATATATATATATATATATATATATATATATATATAATGCAACAAAAGATATAAGAGGCAACTAATATCTACATCGACAGTAAATGAACTTCCAGCCTGGGTAACTTTTTTTTCGCTTTTTTCGCTCTTAGACTACCATTCACCATTTAGATTATTCGTTAATCAACACTTTGGATATCTTGCCTGGAGCTATTTTAGACTTGTTGACTTTGATGAATTGTATAGTTTCACTAAATAGTATGTTTTGGGCCGATATATTTGATGTTGTATATACATTTATGTATTTTTCTATATGAAATTTTTTATATATTTTTTACAGTTTTAACATTTTTATTACCTGCAGTAATATCATTGCGGTAATGGTCCTCTGAGGAGAAGATTTTCTTTGAAAACTCATGAGTTAAGGACTTTAAAGAACTTTGCCTGAACTTTGAATTGTAATAAAATTTGATTCGTACCTAATTTTATTCTTTCACTTTATCTATTGTTATATATATATATATATATATATATATATATATATTCTAGCGGGACTCTGTGGAAATTCTTCGGTGATTTCTACATCAATCTGTAGAATGTACTGTTATAAATAACATTCCTTTTGAAATAATAAATTTCTGTCATGGTCAATACTATTACGAAGAAATGGCTTTATCCATTAAAATAATTTTCCTTTTCAGCTAATTGTTATTTACAAAGGCCACTCGAGAATAAGAGTCAATGAGTTTGTCAGAAGAACACTGTGGTGATTAGTAACGATGGTTGAAATTGGGTAGAATTTTATTACCTAAGAGGACGGCTCAACAAGAATTTGCTCACATTGGACTTGGAAAAGCCCATGTTGTAGTTAGCTAAGAAGCATCCCCGCTGTATTGTGTTTCACAGACGAGTAGTTCTAGGAAAGAAACTCCACTCACAGAAGTTTTGTTTTGTTTTATGTACAAAGGGTGGAAGTGAAATTATTTACAGTGATTGTAGCTAGACGAGTTCTTGCGAATTTTTTTACAGGGGTGGGGATTATAAATTGAAGCCTAGTCGAACACGTACCATGAAAATAACGATAAAGCAGAGAAATATTCTTTGAGTAAATTAAACTATGTTTCTTATTTCTTTCTTTATTTATTTTAAAACATAGCAATTTAATTATTTTTTAAAGCAATAAATATTTTCTGTCTTTTTACTGTAAAAATAATTGTCAGCTAAATATTCTTCAAATCAATGAAACAAATGTCACTTTTTGAAAATGTATTTATGTTTCAGTCGACGGGACGACAGAATTTGATTTTGGAACAATTCATTTTAAAATGGGTAAAGTCGGAATTGTTTATCTTAGCGACATCAGATTAATCACAAAACCCAATATTTTGCTAATCGGACGATCTCATTTTTGTAATGTGTGTGAAAGGTGATAATGTACGTAATAAGACGAGATGCATTAACATATTATTATATAGATATATAGATATATTATTAATGACACAACTCACCCCCAGATCTTAACATTACACTGGGTCTTATATGCCCATAACAAACAATCGTCAGATGTTGCATCTGTTTGGTTTTAGGTTCTTTGAATTATTTTGTGTGGGTGTGCGTGTGTGCGTTTGTGTTTATGTGTGTACAAACTCACATATTTTATTCTGGTCACAAACGGAATCTGTCTGCTTCGGTTGTTCATTTTAATTGGGCTTCACAAAAACAGAAAACTCAAAGCCTGCCAAGAATAAAAACGAAGGTGTAGAAGGGCAGAGTTGAGAGACCGGCCATTTTGAATCGAGTTATAGCGAGCTGAGACATTGCTGAAAGAGATTTCTTTTTACTAAAAACAAGAACGATTTTTTTTAAAGATACGTTTATTTCAAACGAAAGCATACGAAAATCCTATGTCAATCTTAAGCGTGACAGACCGATAAAAATATTATTTCAGACTTACTCGTTTCTCACTACATTAATGTTTTCTTAAGCTTATGCATGGCAAACCGACGTTTAAACTCCCCTGACTGACATTTTCGGGTAACATGAATTAGAATAAGTACATAGAAGATGTTGCCAAGTCCGCTGAAAAGAAAGTAGGCTCCCTCTACTGGGCTAAAGAAAAACTACTCACGCCTACCAGTATCTTATATCTCTATAAAGCGACTATTCTGGGTTGGCACATTAACCACTAGTCTCTCCCTCTTGGACATAGTGCAAAAATAGGAATTTCGAACCTATTAGGTCTCGCACTGTCTGTCAAGCTCTAGCCCTGTCGCATCGCCACAGTGTTGCTTCCCTGTGTTTGTTTTACAAGTACTTCAACGAAATGTGCTCCGATGAACTAACTGCACTTGTCCCCTCTCAACGCAAATACCACCGACCCACCCGACTAGCAGAAAAATCCCACCCCTTCACTATAGAGATCCCTAGATACCGAAAGATTTTCTACTGTAATACCTTCTTTCTACGGACCGCTTGCCTTTGGAATTGCTTCCTGTCTCTCTGTTTTCTTGACCGTACCAATATGAAGCAATGTAAATGTAATGTAAACAAACATCTTGCTGTCCAACTCCCCACCTAAGTTGCCCCCTATAAATCTGATTCCTATCATAGTAGCCTCTTACGTTTGAGTGACAATACGCCTTGTTGGGGTCAAACAAACATTAAAAACATATGTTTGAACTCGGAAAATCTTTTTTAATTAACTAATAAATTTTGGTTCTTTTTCGTTTTCCTTTTTTTAAGACTTTGATTGTAAAAATATCAGAATCTACAACATTATATTCAAATTGCTATTACTTATTGGATATTCCTTCTACGTGAATTCCTAGTAGCTTTATTATGGATTCCCACGTGATAAACCGTATCTAGGTCGCCATTTTGGATTTATCTTATTTTTATTAGCAAGACTCTGCCTTGGGATGAGTGGATGAATTGATGATGACAAATGGCGTAGAATATTTGTAATAATAATAATAATAATAATAATAATAATAATAATTATTATTATTATTATTATTATTATTATTATTATTATTATTATTATTATTATTATTATTATTATTATTATCCAAAGAGAACTGAAACTGCAAGAAATCTTATAAACTGTGTCCCTTCCCCACCAAAAATGTCATCAGATTCGGCTGAGACCACACAAAATAGTTGTGAAGGGTCGAGATCGGGTTCGATTGTTTGAATCAGGAAAAAGTGACTTTGTAGAGGCATTTTTTTATAAATACAACCGGAAGGAGAATGTCATAAATATACAACTGATTTTCTCAGATTTCTAATGTAGTGAAGGAAAAAGAAAATGTGAATTGATTACTCGCAGTCAGCACTGCTGATTGGGAGAAATGCTGACTTTGAAAGGCTGGGAGAAGCTAAATTTAAGAGGGTCTCAATTTTTCTCTGCAATCGCACAGAGATTGTAAAAACTGTCAGGCATATTATTTCCAAAAGTAACTACATCCTAGAACTAAGAATATTGTATCATGTATTTTCTGTTATAAAACTAAATAGGAAATTTCTGCCATTCTGTAAAAAAAATAAAATTCATTCGTTTTGTTGTTTGGTAAAAACGAAAAAAAATTAAGAAAATACCAAGATAGTGTATTTTTTATGTTTTTTCTTATTCAAAAAGACTTAATTTTTCGAATTACTTACAACAAATTGTTAGCGTGTTTTGTTTTGTTTGGTTTTCAAAGGAAATAAAATCGATGTATCTGAGTTCTTATTTGAAAGTTTTATTTAAGTATATTTTATGGGAAAAATTATTTATGGGGACTTTTCCACTAAGCCACATGATTATGGAGCTAACAATAACAAATATGATTATCGCAAAGACAGGAGATGCCTACTGGCCTTAGTCTTGAAAAGACCAAGATTATAGGTACGAGGAAACAGTCGGTAGGAAGAGAGTTCTACTAACCTGTGGTTCTTGGAAAGACGTTACTGAAATAGGAAGTTGTATTACAATGAGGTATCAAAACAGCGAATTGGTGGAGACCACTAGACCAACGAGTCAAACGAGCTGGAACAAAAGAAGCGGGGAATATATAACATAATTCTGCAGAACACATGCCATAATAGTATTTATAGAAAAGACTGAGACTAGCAATATGACGTCTGCGAGAGAAGAAAGAGTAGGGCCAATCACATTTCAGACGCGTTTCTATGTATATATATATATATATGTTTTTATATAAATTTACTTAAGTTAATACAAAGGTTTACTTTGTAGCTCAATAGTGTACTGCTAAGGCTCTGAATTTGGCATCATGTAAACCATAGTTATTCAGAGGAAACATGAATGGCGAAAAGGGGAATACAATGAGAAAAAGGCTTTAATTCGACTAATTGCTGTTGGTGAACAATAGTTAATAGTTATACTAGTGGATGGTGCACAAGCCCAAATGTGACAACAATACTCCATGCATGGGCGGATGGTCGTTTTGTAGAGATATAGGATACCGTCAGGTGTGCGAAGTTTTCTAGCACGGTAGAGAGAGCCCACTTACTTTGCAGCACCCTTGGCAATGGCTTCTATGTATTTGTTCCAATTAATGTTACCTGTGAATGTTAGGCCGAGGAGTTTGAACGTTGAACTCATTTAGGGTGTTATTTGACATGGCAATCGGTGGTTGAAGAGGTTTCTTGTAGTTGTTGAAAGAAAAAGAGCTTTATCTTAGTAGCATTAAATGTTATCATCTATTTATGACCTCATTCGACTACAGACATTCTACAGTCTCTTTCTAAGGATTCGGCCTTTGCGTCGGATATGTGCGCGTCCGTTTCACCTATATAACGAGAGTATTGATTTACTCCTCTCCAGGAGTTAGGCACAAGGCCAGTTTTTATCTTACTCCCACAAGTAAGATGTGACCCACGGTCGGGTCGGGAAAGTGGGGTTTAAAAATTGCCTGGGCAGCCCCGTCGGCATTCCCCGGTAGGGGCGCCTCAGACAGTAAGCAATAAACTTACTCCTCCCCAAAGAAGGGAGGCGAAGCCTGGGAGGGTGGACCTTCTAGAACTGCACAGGACAGACCCATAGACCGGCGTAAATCAAGCCCCGAAGGCCAAGACAATACCAGTTTATGGGGTGCAGTATCCATCAGAACAGATACTACACTTTCATCTTAGCCAAAAGGCCAAGAACGTTGGGCTGTGGTGTCGTCAGCAAATATACCCATCTCAGATGCAATGTCATCAGGAAGGTCGTTTCTGGAAATCAGGAACAATAAAGGTCCAAGTATCTATTCATGGGGTACACCTACATGTATGTCATGTTGTTTTGATGAACGCCCATCCAGGACAACCTAGATCTTACTTTTTGATAGGAAGGGTCTAATTATATTAAATATTCGTCCAGTAATGAATTCATTTTTATCAGAGGACCTTTATGCCAGACCCTTTTGATATATCAAGCGCTACCGCCCTAGCTTAACTTACCTTGTCCAGTACATGGTATATGCGTTTAAGGATGTTATCTTTGGAGTGTGTGTTTTTATCGGTTGAATAAGAACATTGTAAACAAGAGAGAAAAACATAATATAACATTAACATTTATATGCAAAATAAAGTTAAATAAGGTTTCCCTTGTGAATTTTGAATGAAAAGCAAAGTGAGTGTTGGATGCATTTTAATTTTTTCATCTGACTGGTATTTTTATACACTGATGAAGCCTCATCATGAATATCTGTGATATGGTGTATATCATGAAAATATATGTTCCTTGAATGGGCAGAAACAATCGGTTGGAAATAAAAGTCTTTTTGAAAGAAATATGGAATTTTTCTCTGAATAACTAAGGTTTACATAATGTTATATATATATATTTTAAATATCAATTGAGTTTATTCATTTTGTTTTTTTGTTTTACTTTCAGACTTATAAACACCTACTTCTCCTGCTGTTGCTGCTCGTCTTCCGCGACTGATGATGACGTCACGTCTTCTATTACTCCTCTTCTCTCTCGTCCCAGCTCTTATCGTGGGTCAGAAATACCTTGGCGCCGGTTCGATAGCTTCGTTCTACCCGTACGAGCTGACAGACGACGAAAACGGCGATGTGGGTGGAGGACTCGTCAGCCATTACGCCAACAAGAACGACGACGGTGACGACGACGACGAGAACGCCAGCAACGAGGTGAAACCCTGGAGAAGGCGATTCAATATGTTGAACACAGACTTGCAGATACTGAAAGGCATTAAGCGCTCGCAGAAGAGGCAGCATCGTCTGGATGACTCGGCAGAGGTCCCCTCGAAGAGACATCCACACGCCTACGATCCAATGACGGAGGGCGACGAAGACGAGTTCGATACTGCGCCATTGCAGGACGGATTTCAACCAAACTACCTTCAGTCGATGAGAGGACATCGGCAGCAGACTAGGGGCCGCCAATATCCGGTCTCTGATTACCACTTGATGACGTCACTACTAAGAGACCAACAACGCGAGAAGAGGATCCAGCAAATATGGGATCCATCATGTAAGTGCTGGAAGTTCGATGAACCCTTACACTTAGACCGCCGACGATACTCCATCAACATGCCCCTTTCTGTAATATCCTGGGTTGTGGAGAAAGCGCGAAGGGAAGACGATATAGCCAAGTCCCGAATGCGTTTGAAGCAATTAGGTCGGAAATAAAATCAGAAATCTAACACATACAGATTATATATATATATATATATATATATATATATATATATATATATATATAGTATATCAATCTATAGATATATGTTTCGTTGTATAAAATCGACAAGTAATAGTTTAGTCTTTTTTCATTGACTTTTCATTTACCCTCACGAGTACCACTTTATATAACTAATCGAATAAAGAAAAGTTCTAATTTCAAGTTTTTTTTATTTCTATTTGTCCGAGAGATTTATACAAGGAAATATATATATATATATATATATATATATATATATATATATATATATATATATATATATATATATATATATATATATATAATTATATGTTTTTGAAACACACACCATTTGATAAAGAGGTCTTACCTCGAAATAGATTATGAAACACGGTCACACACATTAGAGCACATCATAGAAGTTGGGACTAAACAAGTAATAGTTCGATAAACAAATTTTTAAAAGTTTTTTAAAATTTAATTACTTCGTTTTTATCCTCCTTCTCAACGGCGACTTATTTCCATTCGTAATCCCCTCTATATACATATTACACACACTGCTTTAAGCAAACTACATCTCCTTATGAAAATACATGTTAATAATAATTAACACTAATATATATATAATAATAATATTAATAATAATTATAAGCACTGTAATATTTTTAATTAGTTGCCGAATACAGCTAAGATATTATATCGGCATTTCGATGTTATGCTGTCGATAACAGGTGTTCCTTAAAAGATTACAACGGCTATTATTATTATTATTATTATTATTATTATTATTATTATTATTATTATTATCATTAATAATAATAATAATAATAATAATAATAATAATAATAATAATAATAATAATAATAATAATATAGCTGTCATTGATAACTATTATTAATATATACTTCCATGAAAATGGCTAGTGAAATATCCGAAAGCACTACGACAAGAGGGAAAGCAAGAGCATTCAAATATCAATTGGAAGTTTCTTTAATTCCATTGGTGTAAAGAAACGAGTGCACATTAAAAGCTAATGAAACAAAGACTAAAGGCTTCACCGTCGGTCTTATACAACGAAACATGTCGAAAGAAATGTTTGAATATACTTTGATGATATACAAATATATAATATATATATATATATACATATATATCGAATTTATTTCCGACATTATATTAAGTATCACGCTGCTTTTAAGTTGACGCTCATGTTCGCGTGAGTAATATAATGTCTTAGTCAACGGGGCTGGGGATAAACAGGGAAAACCACACAGTGGAAAATGTTTATGTCAAACCCTGTGAACTAAATTAACCAATTAACCGTCTATGTAATCATGCGAACTTGAGTGTCAACAAAAAGAAACGTGAAACATAATATATATATATATATATATATATATATATATATATATATATATAGTGTAACTGGAAAATCATTATTATGTGAAATTAGATTTATCTGATTCATTTAACGATTCGGTCAAATGAAGTCCTTCTTCAGATATGTAAAAGACAAGTGGAAAAAGAACTGTTATTATTTCGGAGACTATATTGCAAATGAATCCAGCAAAATTAGAGAAAACCAGAAATAAAAAAAGCAATGAAAAACGTATATATATATATATATATATATATATATATATATATATATATATATATATATATATATATATATATATATGAACTGAAAATCATTGATATAACAACAACGACAGAGCCGGTCTTGTTTTATAGGAATAAAGCAGAAACTGTAATGAAATAAACAAAATATTGTTGTTTGCCATTTTGTGTTCTGTTTTCTGCTTTCTTCTGTATATTTGACGTGCCAATTTTTTTTTAAGGAATGACGCGACATGTTATTCGAGGACACTGGCAGCTTGTCAGTTGATGCTGTGGACCTAATCATCTTGTATTAATTTCCTCTGATATATATATATATATATATATATATATATATATATATATATATATATATATATATATATATATATATATATATATATATATATATTCAAAGATGTTAGGCTACCAACGTTTGTAAAAAAACATTTTCAACCATTGTGTGTTATTTTATAATTTTATAATTTTGTGATTTTATAACGCCTTTCGAGCTTTTCTTGCGTGCTCTCTTCAGATATATATTCCATTTGAAGAAATGGTTTATTTCAAATGGAATATATATCTGAAGAGAGCACGCAAGAAAATCTCGAAATGCGTTATAAAATCACAAAAGTATAAAATGATAAAATAATAAAATAACACACAATGGTTGAAAATGTTTTTTACAAACGTTGGTAGCCTCACTTTTTTAAATATACATTTTTCTCTCGTTGGAACTGCCCTGATGCTGCAATATATATATATATATATATATATATATATATATATATAAGGAGTTTATAAATTAAAAATAACATTTAAGTCAAGTTTAAAAAGTAAGTTTTCATAATAATTATTTGTTTACGCACGTTTCGAAACATTCTTTATTATTATTTAAACTGGCACATGGCAGACTATAGAATGAAGTCATTCCGAATTGCCCATGTCTTACACGGATAAAGTCG
>OY744532.1:70674305-70814305 GCA_963556195.1 Sepiola atlantica | reverse complement strand
ATTTGCCTGGGTCCTATCTATGCGTTAAATAGAATATATCGTTTGCAGACTATTTAAAAAATATACGCACACTAAACAAATTAATCTATAGATAATTTATCGAAAACGGGAATTTGGAAGTCTATTACTAGATTCCAAGTGTTAAAGGAAAAAAAACGCAGTTCGGTTCAAATCCTGTAGAAGCACCAAAAACCGAACTGCGTTTTTTTTTTCTTTAACGGAACAAATTAAACAGGCCCTTATGACTGCGTATGCAACGGATAGGTTCAACGCATTAGACCAATTTGTGGCGAGACGTCTTCTCTCAGAGGAAACGATACACGAATTTCTGGCTGAAATGTATCGTTTGACTCGGCTGATTGGCGAATCTGAAGAAGGTAGAAGTGAGTGTCAGAGGGATATTTTGCTGTGAGCCGAATTATTTTCGTTCATTTGAGCTCGAAGTTGCACAGAGGTTTTTGGTGCTTCTACAGGATTTGAACCGAACTACGTTTCTTTTTCTTTTTCCATCTGCAAGCCAGGCATGGGGATTAAGTAAGTCGGGGCCACCTCCACCGTTCAATTCTGGCTCAAGATCATCACTTTCACCACATTTATATACAAAATATACGTGCAGTGTGGATTGTTACGATTGTAGTGAACTTCAATCGAAAAGGGAGATAACTCAAGAGGAATCGCCAAATGAAATCACTATGGAATAGACCCTCACCAAAATAAAGTAAAATGACAGAAAGACGAACGACAACAATTTTAAAGGAAGAAAAAAAAAGCTTTTCTTTTGGGTTTTTATTTTTTATGTCATCAGCAAATAATTGGCTGAGTTGTTTAATCAGAAATAAAAATGTTTACGTTTTCAGCATTGGCGAGTTTCTTTTTGTCCTGATTGTTTTTGATTGCCTAGGGTCAGTGTCACATTACGATCTGTTTAAAGAAGTTACGAAAATAGGAGCTTTGTGTGGTGAGCAAGTGTCTTGTGTTCTGTCAGTGAATGTGGGGGGGGGGGACTAAATATTTGGTGTGTACTCTATCGCTGTCTGTGGTTGTTCTAGCTGACGAGTGGGTGTGCATCCTGTCGTTTGTGGTTGCATCGGTAGCTTCCGCTAGGTGTCTCGACCATGTAGGAAGGTTCATCTAGGCATTGGTTCACAATGCCCTTTTTCCATACTCTGTCACCTTTCTTGTATGGGCGCATCATGACAACTTCGCCTTTGGTCAATGACGGTAGGTTGTGTGTACGACGATTATAGTACTCTGTCTGAATGCATTTCTTACGCTCAAGTCGTATTTTATCTTTTTTCCCCCATGGTTTGTGAACCCTGGTTTCAGAAGGTTGCTGCTCATGTGAAGAAGTGAGCATCTGCGGCGATTCAGCCGGCGCTGAGTGGGGCTGCTTCCCACATGTTGTGTAGGGTTATTCCTGAAGTCGAATAGTTCCAGTAACTAGTCTGTGCCAGTGTCTTTGTTCTTCCGCATGAGGCGTTTTGCACTTTTCACTGCGGATTCCGCCTTTCCGTTAGCTTGCTGATTTCCGGGGCTTGCCAGGAGATGTTCGAAGTCTCATTTCTCCGAGAAGTGTTTAAAAGCTGATGAAGTGAACTGGGGTCCAGCGTCGGAGATCACTTGACAGGTAATCCCATATCTCGCAAAGTGTGCCTTCAACTTGCGGATGATGTCTACATGTTGTGTCTTCTAATCGATCTATCTCCCAAAAGTTTGAGAAATAATCAATACTTATGAGATTCCACAGTTTCACTTTCAAACAAATCAATGCCAACTTTCTGTCATGGCCGATCAGGTATAACATGTGGCATTAAGGTTTCTTTTGGTTGATGTATTCACGTATCTCCGATGACATTCCTGGCTAGAAAACACATTCTCTAGCGTGGCGTAGGCATCCATCTATGCCTATGCGTGAGGAGTAAATTGAGCGCTTGATGTCACTCCGCAGTAAAAGTGGAATGAGTACTCGGTCGCCCTTGAAGATAAGTTCATCATGAACTGACATCTCATCACGGGTGTGGAAGTATGGGTGTGGTACAGCAGAAAGATCCATTTTCTCGGTTGGCCAACCCTGTACTTTTGTCTTCCTGAGTTAGTCGCATACCTCGTCTTGGTTGGTTGCTTTCCGGATCTGAGACAGTCTTTCATCCCGGATGGGGAGGAAGCTAACCATGTTGACAAGCTCGAATTCGGCTTGATGGATCTTTTCGGTTGTCATGTAAGATCGCGACAGCATGTCAGCGATATACATGTGCTTTCCTTTGAGGTACACGACGTCAATATCGTACTTCTGAGCCCGCAATAACATTCCCTGTAATCATTTTGGAGCTATAGCTAGGGGGGGTCACTATGGTTTCCATTGAGTGCCTGTCTGCCATAAGTGTATTGGTCGAATTTTTCCAGTGAGAACACAATCGCCAGCATTTCCTTTTTGATTTGGACGTATCTCTGCTCGGTATCAGTCATTGCTCTGCTTACATATGCTACTGGCTTGCCTTGTTGCATCAATTCCTTCTGAGCTGACGTCACACTGTATTGTGAGGGCCACTTTCGAATCGTAGTAGGCGAGTACAGGTGCTTCAGTGACTGTTTGTTTCATTTTCACGAATGCGGTATCTCGCGCTTGAGACCATATCCATCGAACATCCTTGCGCATCAGTTGCTGTATGGGCTCCATGACGATCGACAATCTTGGTAAGAACCTTACTAGGTAGTTAACCATTCCACAGGGCCTGTGTATCTCTTCGATCGATGCGGACTGCTTTAGTTTGGTGATCGCATAAATTTTATAAGGGTCTGTGAGTAGCCCATCACTGGTAATAGGGTGACCCATGAAGCTTATGGCAGTCTTCTTTACTTCTGTCTTTTCTCGGTTTAGCTTGATTCCTCTTTCTCGACACCGTTGTAGGAGTTCCTTCAGGTTTGCGTCATGGTTTTCTGAGGCTTGTTCTAGGTACTTCCCATGAACCGAATGCAATTATATCATCGGCCAGATCGTCTATGACTTGATGGAGACACTTTTGAAATATTTCAGAGCTCACACAAGTTCCGAAGGGGAGCCTCAGCGACAGGTATCGACTGAACCCCGTTTGGAAAGTTGTGAGGAGGCTTGATTCGTCGTCTAGCACTACATGCCAGTACGCTGATGCAACGTCTACCTTTGTGAAGTATTTTGCATTTGTTAATTTTGGTATCACTTCCTCTATGGTAGGTAGTTGGTATCGCTCGCGCTTCAGCGCTTTGTTTTACGGTCTTGGATCGATGCAGATTCGGATATCCCCTGACTTCTTTGTAGCGATAATCATTCAACTATTCCAGTCGTTGGTTCGTCGACAAAGGTGATAACTCCGCGGTTTTCTAACCTTTTTAATTCCTCGTTGACTCGAGGAATCATCAATACTGGTATACGTTCGGCTGGGGCAGTATGGGGTGTTATGGTGGGGTCAACCTTAGGTGCACTTGACCAGGCAGTGACCCCAGTTCGCCGTTAAAAGCGTCCGAGTACTCTGTCATCAGTCACTCACAGACTGGGTCTGAGTGAACATTCGCGATGTTGTCATAATGTACTGTTATTAAGTTCATCTGTTCACTTGGACGTTTTCATACCAATAGGGGTTAGGTGCTCTTTAACCACCGTGAACGCAACAGAGTACTTTTTCGTGTTTTTTTTTCGGTTGCGCAATGTAATCCTGCATCTGCCGAACGGTACGATTTCGGTTGTATTTTACATCTGCAATTTCTTAGATGCTGGTTGTAGACTTACATCGCGTACGTATTTCAGTGGAATTACATTAACAGTAGCACAACAGTCGACTTGGAATTTTACCTGTTTATGGTCTAGTGTCATTCTAGCATAAATGGTTCTGTTGTTTTTTTTTTTCTCCTTCTCTCGCGGAGTTGACGCTTAGTATGTAGTCCGTATCACTAGAAGAGTCGGCGTCGGACACTATTTGATTTACCTTATGTTTTGGTTTAGACGATCTTGGTTTCTCACCGTGCCGCTTCTCCGGACGTTTCAGCGTTTTTTGTAGTTGCAAAGGTTGCATTTCTGGCCCGATGCAGGACATGATTCTTTTCTTTTGTCATGCCTTCCTCCACAGAAATGGCAGTCTATTTGTCCGTACCTTTGGTTCTCTTTTTTTATAACCTTGGCCTTGGCCTTTGTTAATCCGTTCTTGTTGCTCAGGATTAATTATTTTCAGCCGTGTATCCGTTGCTTCACGGCTACGGCATATATCAACACTTTGTTGAAATGTTAGGACCGTATTTTGCAGCAGTCTTTTACGGGCATGGTTATCTCTCACCCCAAATACGATACGGTCGCGTAGAAGAGAGTCATGAAAACATTCACAAAAATTGCACGATTTCGCTAAGTTGCGTAGTACCGTAATGTACGAGTCGATAGTCTCACCAGGTTCTTGGTCTTTTTTGTTGAAGAAGTATCGCTCATGGTCTCATTTGTCTGTCCTATGAAGTGTTGGGCGAATTTGGCTATCACCGTATCGACGTCATCTTTGCTTTTCGGTGGGGGCAAATTGAAACCCGTTGTGGATAGTGATGGCGTCTGGTCCGACTGCGTGTAGAAACAACGCTGTTTGGTACGGTTTATTCTGGTCTGCTAGTTTAGCGATAATACATTAGTTATTCCACATCTGTTTCCATATCTCCTGTGCTTCCATAGGGTTTGTTTTAACATCCAAACTGCTTGGCGCCATTATGTTTGTTTGAGAACTTTCCGCCATCTTTTTCGCACGAGTGTCGTTGTTGACAGTAGTAGTAGTAGTGGTAGTAGTGGTAGTAGTAGTAGTAGTAGTAGTAGTAGTAGTAGTAGTGTTATGGACTTCAACTTGTCGTCTGGAAAGGGGATAAAGTTTCATCCGTTGCTCGTTCCAACAATGACTTCGTATATTTCGACTTTTGAGACGTGTTTTACATCCTCGCTGCCACCATGTCACATTATGATGTGTTTAAAGAAGTTACGAGAACACGAGTGTAGGAGTGAGATAAAGCATACTGACAAGAACGAGGCTGATAGTGCATGCCGGGAGTAGACAAGGAAAGGGATGGGGTTATATAGTTCAACATACATGGGTACGGAGCATAATGTAGCAGTCAGAGTCCACCAGCAAACAAACTCCTAGATCCACCCCTGCAGATTCCAACGCGATTTTTATTGTAATCTCCTTTATATTCTTCTTTTGCCTACAAATATAAAGGGTTAATTTCATTTTTATTAAGTCTTATATATATATATATATATATATATATATATATATATATATATATATATATATATATATATATATATATATATATATATATATATATAACTACCTATATTAGTCGGTCAGTCCAACTAGAGCCTGTCCTTCACAGTTAAGCTGTTGATTGTTTGCTTGTTTGTTTGCTAGGGGAGTCGGACTTCTGCATGGAACTCACGAAGATCGTGCCTCAGGATTGTCTGGTCTGCATGAAGTCCTCCTCGTTGATCGAAGCTATGTGTTAACCTCCAACACCAAGAACAGCAAGGCTCAGCTTTGCATGCGAAGTGGGGACGGTTTGGTCCAGAACAGACAAAGTAATGACGAAAAAATCAACGTTGCCACTTTCACTCCACTGATGTGTGGTTCCACGCCTGACACGTGTTTGCTTGCAACACGCTGAGGCAGAGGCAGAGGCGACCAGAGGACGACGGATCCTGATGCCGACTCCTCCTTGATACTAACACGAGTTCTGTTAGCCAGATAGCTCTGACACTACCACGTTACCACCTCCCTTACCATTGTGAGGATAGGGTTAATTTTGAGGTGGAGGGATGCTTGGCGTCATGTTGATTGGTTAACAGACATACATAACAACATAAACAACCATATTTTGCCACTACAAATTGCACATACATATTTACTTACACAAAACATATATTTTGCGCAACAAATCAAAACTTCTTTTTCCTGTATAAAATTTCGTTCCCAACTTATAACTTTTCTAATTAATTCACTTCGACAAAAACAGTTGTCGTCATGATTTGGCCTAGAACACAGAAAGATATAGCGAAGAAGCAACGTTGGCACTCTCGATTGATTTGCGGTTCCGTGCTTGACACGTCTTTGCTTACCACAAGCAGGTACAGAGATGAACAGACGAAGGCGGATCTTAATGCTGAGTCCTCCTTAATTTACACAAGAGCCCTGTTAGCCAGACTGCGGCCCTAATACGGCTGGGTGTCCTTACCAAGAATCAGACTACCAAAAGTTATAGCGTTGAGACTATCATCTTGCCACCGCCCCTAAAAGGGTGAGGAAGTGTTGGACTTTAGGGGGAAGCTGCTAGTAATGTTTCCTGGAGAAGTACGACTGAATTTAGTAAATTAAAGTGTTTGTTTTAATTTTCATTAATCTTATATTTAAAAAAAGGGAACTATAAACAAATAAACTTTTCACCTTTGATTTAAGGGCAAACCAACACCTTGTTAATGTCAGAAAATAAAAAAATATGAAGTAAACAATTACTATTGTGACACGATAATGTATTTTACTGGTGCTAAAGTTTTATTAACGGACTTGAAGACTGTTGTCAAATTTTGACTAACGATTGACTAACGATATTAGTTGGTAAAGTTAAATTAATCATGAAAGTAATTATTAAGAGAAAGAAGGGTCAACACTTTTTAGTGTAGACAGATATCATTTTCAGTTTTTTCATTTTAAACTGGCGATTTAAAGTGTGAGGTTTTTTGTATAAAACTGTGAAAGATTATAGTTATCGTACAGAAATGACAGACATGGAAGACATATGTAGAATTCTGAATAACTTAGTTTGAATTATCAAAACAATAACTTTGGAAAAGTCATTTTCATTTACCATTTTAAAAGGTCCCAGCATTCGGTGCCTCAAGATGCAGGGTTCAAACCTAGGAGAACTCTTGGCACATGCCAACTCAGGAAATGACCCGACGATCGATACATACGACACATATGCACCAAAACAGGAGCTACCTAATAGATAGCAACAGCGCATCTGCGACCGATCGAAGTTAAGTTGGTAAAAGACCAGGAAGAAAGTATCTCTCCAAATAACCTCATCTAATGAAGAAACTACAAATAAAACTCCAAGGTTCCTCAACCTAAAATTAGTACCAGTCAGCTTCATCAACTTGTCGTTTCTCCACAAACAAGAGTAACGTAACTGTTTGTATACAGAGTGTTCATAAAGTCTCTTTACAACTTAAAAGGTTTATGATGAAAAAGGCAGTTGAGATATCTTGACTATATTTGTTTTGTTTTAATTAATGTTTATTAATGTTTGCTTAACTCGTTTAATACACTTCTATATGGCAACGATTAGTTGAATGCAGCACATCAAGACTGTTAGGATCGAGAGTCGTGTTCCCCCGATTATGGACGTGTTCAGCAAATCAAGCGATGTTGCATGCAAAAGACAGAGTAATAATTAATAAACAAAATGAAGTAGTTCAAATAACGTTTATTGAACGTGTGTGTACGTGGAATGATGAAGTGTGTGATGTATGCATGTATGTCGATGGAAAAACAGTTCTTGAAAAGGTACAAGAAGAAATGAATCCGGCGTGCGGAAAGTCTTTGAAAGCCGTACACAAAGAAAATGAGTTGAGAACTCTTACCGTTGTTTGACCACGTGTTGACGGAAGAAACGTGTGTTGGTAGTTGTTATGCCAAGACCATTTGGAGAGAAAAGCGTGAGACGAAGCGCTAGTGTATGCGTCGTTCTGTCGAGGCCGATTGACCAGAAGAGAAGAGTGAAACGGAACGCTAGTGTCAGCGTCGTTCTGTCGAGGCCAAAAAGCGAGTGAAACGGAGCGCTGGTGCCAGCGTTGTTCTGCCGAGGCTGGTCGGTGAAGGAGAGAGCGAATTTCCGTTTGCAACGGAGTTTATAGTCCGAAGGGCAGATAACTCTGGTGTCGTTTTCAGCGCCACCTGTCGGTGAAAAAGCGACACCTAACGGCCAACCGGTGCAGTTATGTTCTGAAAGGAGGAGGTAACTGCTACAAGACTATGTATTCTTCAGATATTCTTGGTTGCCCACTCCTCCCATGTCTCTATACATGACTATGTCTACATGAATTTCTCGTGCCATTCGCAAATTGAATAACGCGATGGTGAATCTTTCCCGTGCTTAGTTCTGTAGTTTCGCTGAGTCTTCACGTCATATTTTGTCTCAATAAACCAAGATACACACTGTGCCTTCTCTTGAACGGTAGCCATTTTATAGGGGTTCACTTGGTAGTTGTCTTTTCATTCACAAAATATCTGAACTAGAAAATCTTATTGGCAATAAAAACTTCAATAAACACTGAGTAAAAGAAGTCTGGTCAAGATATCTCATCAACTGTCTTCGTAATGATTTTTTTTTTAATTATAAAGAGACTTTATGGACACCCTGTACAATGTTACGTAACAATACAAAAATGCGCGAGTAGAGAGAGAGAGGCGAATAAAAGTGTGTGAATGGACATCACTGTACAGTTACTTACGTAGTCTCAACTGTGGTGGTGAGCCACGAGGAGAACATACGAACAGAGTTCGTTTGGTTCTTTGTCCATGTGTGAGAGTCGATTCACTGGATCGAAAAAGTAAACATAACAGATAAAGTCCGTTATGGTTTGAAAATCGTGATAAGAAACAGAGCGCCGAACAAACGTCAATGCGGTTTAAATGTCGACCCAATAAAAGAGTCGGCGAATGTGTAGTTTGACAGCAAAAATGGCGGACAACTCTGACGTCAAGCTAGCGTATTCTCTATTCAACCAGTGCCTCAAAAAAGCGGCCCCTCGTTTAATTGTGAAAATAAACAATTTAATTGTGAAAATAAACTTTTAAATTTAACACCGTTCGATTTTGTCGGAATTTTTGTCGCCGTTCTAAATGAATAAAATGCATTCCATATGTGAAGACATATTACCATCCATCGAGCTTTTTTTAGTTAATATTTCCTTACGGGAATTAACACTGGAAACGGCTAATTGTTTTGGGACTTTGCAATGGTTAGCAAGGCGTATTTGTCCAAAATGCTAATAACAAATGTCATTATACACCGCAAATGGACGTTATTGTATTGATAATTACTGTTGGAAAAAAAGAACGTACGTGTTGGATCGTTCTTTAAACTTTCCCACTTAAAGCTTGAAAAATTGATTGAAATTATATATTGGTGATCTATAGAGAAGTCTCAGGTGAACGTATGCAAGCAGACGGGCGTATCAAGCCATGCTATGGTTGATTGGTACAATTTCATTAGAGAAATTTGCACACTTCATTTGCTTCACAATCCTCTGGAGATAGGTGGACCTGGTCAGACTGTTGAAATTGACGAAAGTAAGTTTATGAATAGAAAACATCACCGTGGAAGATATAAAAAAAATGTTGGTTATCTTTCGGAAAAATGTTGGTTAAAAGTTTTGTTTATTTTATTTTCACAATAAATTTGTAAAAAGGAAAAACAATGACTTTCTAAAAAAAAAAAACACTGCAAAAAAGTTTGTTAAATTGTACATTTATGTTGGATATCTTTCGGGAAAATGTTGGTTAAAAGTTTTATTTTCACAATAAATTTCTAAAAAGGAAATATTTTCTTATTGTACGTTGTTTCATGTAAACGAGGGAGCACTTTTTCGAGTCACCGGTTAAATAGAGCAGACGCTGGCTTGACGTCAGAGTTGTCCGCCATTTTGGCTGTCAAACTACACATTCGCCAAAGAGTCTCGTCTTTTAATTTACGACTACTTCGAGGGCACGAGAATACCAAATATCTCAAATGCTTATAACTCTGCTCCCAACTGTGATTAAAGAAAATGGTAGATAAAATGTAATTAAATTTCAATTGTAGAGTTTATTAACGGATTTGTGTGGAGGAAAAATAATTTATATTTTTAAACACCAGTTAAAAAGTTATGAAGTAAGAATGAATAAAATCAACATTATTTCTAATACAAATGATGGCCGTAGGGAATCATTTTTGTTACAGAATAATTTGGCAAAAGAAAAAATATAATAATTAACTTACTGGAATTCTTGTTGTATTTACAAATTTGCTTTTAAAGAGTTTATTAAATTAAGATATGAACTTATTCAAATTTGAAAAATACGCTTTGTATGAGTATCGCTATAGCAGACATTTGCTTAATTTCTGGAATTTTTCGTAAATTTCCGACTTTTGTGTTTTCGTGGTTTTAATGTTCAAGTAACGATTATCAGTATTAAAGTAATATTTTATTGTCTTTAATAAAAAAAATTGTAAATAAAAATAAAAAATAAAAATAAATTTAAAAAAATAATAATAAATACATAAAATAAAACATAAAAAATAAAATAAATAAATTAATAATAATAATAATAATAATAATAATAATAATAATAATAATGATGATGATGATTGCTGTTCGTACGTGAAATCGCCATTCTTCACGTTTGTCTCTATTAGCTTTGTTAAATTTTTCCTTATTCATTCACTGCTCTATCACCGAAGAGACCAAGCGTCCAACGGATATCTGTTTGAATGTTCCACGTATTGCTGAGCGTACTTGAAATCACGATTCTTCACGTTCATCTCTATAATAAATAATAATAGGTCATGATAATAATTATATCAACAATAATAGTAAAGAAAATGATGGTGACAAATGAAATGTAATAATAATTGTAGTAGTAATAATGATAATCATAGCAATGGTGATGATTATAATGATAATAAAAACAATAATCCCATACACGAGTCAACTTGCATAGGGGTAGAGAAACTTCAGTAAGCCATAGCGAATGCAATATCTCTAAGGATATCAAATACCTGATGGAATGCAACGGCAGTTGTAAATACCAGGTTGACATCTAGCGGGGTTTAACTGCGTTTCATAACCAAGATTGGGTCTAAAGCTTTGGTTAGCAACTTTTTTAGAGATAGTATCTCAATAAATATACTAGGGAAGGAAAAGTTTACACAAACAATTCCTTGTATTATTCTAATATGAGTGTTCAAAATTGTCAAGCCAAAAACAACGTAAGTGGGTCCAGAACGTCACGACAAGGTTCAACGTCTGGCAAGGGTACGAACGAGGCTTTTCAAGTCGTCATCCAGTGAACGCCTTTAAACACTATCACTAAAACGAGAACTAAGGTCTTAAATAGAATTGTGATAAAATGTTATTTGAAGAGTGACCCCCCCTAAGAGACTATATAGACAACGAATGCACCGAAGTTGGAATGATCTGGGCCTGTTTAAATTATTAAAACAGGACAAGCTCGGGTGATTAGAACTTATGAATGGTTATCTGCTATTGAAATTGAAGAACTAAAAAGAGAAATTGCGAGAGAAGACTTAGACGAGCAAGGGGAGATAAATAAAGTTGATTGAGTTAAAGAAAAATCTAGAGTAGAAGCAACAACTAACTCTGAAAACGATAATATTGTAACGAATGGTAATCAGGCGGTTTCCACAGATGCAATCGTAACACATATCATAGAACATGGGATGACAGAAGAAAATATTGATATGTTAAGCTTGTTAGACGAAATGTCGTGAATATAGAAGAAGGTTGTCTATATAAATATATTTCTAAAAGTAATGAGATGTTTCTTTGTGAAGTAAAAAGAGAGCACCTTAATGGCAGCCCAGGAACAAGCTACTCGCACTAGGTCCATGAAACATAAAATTGATAAAACTGCGGAATCACCGATGTGCCGATTGTGTAATGAAACGCAAGAAACCTTAGCGCACATTGTATCTGAATGTCCTATGCTAGCACAAGATCAATATAAAAAATGGAGACATAACAAAGTAGGTACT
Source organism: Sepiola atlantica (assembly GCA_963556195.1). Taxonomy (NCBI): domain Eukaryota; kingdom Metazoa; phylum Mollusca; class Cephalopoda; order Sepiida; family Sepiolidae; genus Sepiola; species Sepiola atlantica. Next base: position 70,802,491 of record OY744532.1, on the reverse strand, counting down.
ACACTGGAATATATGCAAACTTTATGAATTGAACCACAATGGAAGTGGTATGAGCATAAGCCAGAAGTGGTACAGAAGAACTACAATGTCAAACTTCTTTGGGACATGCGCATACATAAAGTTCATGAACATTCCAAACCCGACTTAATCTTTCTAAACAAAAACAACTTGCTTAATCATTGATATAGCTTGCTCCTTTGATATCAGAGTGCAGGAGAAAGAACACGGAAAAAAAATATCAAGATCTAAAATGGAGGTTAGTTAGACTATGGAAATGTAAAGAAGTCAATGTGATTCCGGTTGTAATTGGAACGCTCGGAACCATAACGAAAAGTCATCATAAATAGCTTAAACAGATTGACGAGACAATTTCTATTCCAATTCTGCAAAAGGCTTGCCTGTTAGGAACGGCGAAGGTGTTAAGGTACAGCTTGAATGTCTAAAGTCAAGGGAATTGACTTGATGTTCAAAAAGAAAAATCCAACTGAAAACATCCAAAAGTTAAGACAACTATGAAATAATAATAATAATAATAATAATAATAATAATAATAATAATAATAATAATAATAATAATAATAATAATAATAATAATAATAGTAGTAGTAGTAGTAGTAGTAGTAGTAGTAGGAAGAAGAAGAAGAAGAAGAAGAAGAAGAAGAAGAAGAAGAAGAAGAAGAAGAAGAAGAAGAAGAGTCCCCCAAAAAAACTGGAGAAATGACTGGGAGAAATTGAAATCAAAAGGATAATTGAGACCATACAAAGACCGGCAATGATCAAATGAGCTGCAATCCTAAAGAAAATCCTTGAATGTGGAAACCAACCCGCATAAGCTACGAATGGTAACTGGCTTCATACAGTCCATATAATAGATTCTCAAATCACCTGCTCACCCCTGTATAAATGAAGATGAGTGTACATGTGTGTGTATACGTCCGTGTGTATATACACGCACGTGTGTGCGGATGCGCGTGTGTATGTATAGGTGCATATTATTAATAAATAGAATAATATTAATAAAATAAATAAAAGATTAAATTAATAACAAAACAAAAACACAAAAAATAAAAAATATAAAATTAATACCCCCCCCCCGGGTACATGTGAGTGTAGATGTGTGTACGTGCGTGCATACGCATATGCGTGCAGATGTTGTATATAGACATGCACGTATGTGTATATAAGTTTATTTGCCGGTGCGCATGGAGAGAAGTACGCGTACGAGTGGAATATAATAAAATAATAAGATAAAGAATTTAATTAAGTTTCTAAAATACACTAAATATTAATATTATTAATACACCATCAATAAAATAGAAGTTAACAACGCCCACCCAGAGACTAAACGTATACCCCTCAAATGGAAATAACAGATAGCATCCATCATTTAAATTATTCTTATTTTCGTTTATAACCAATTTTTTGTTGTCAACACTACTAGTTATAAACGGGACATATAAACGAAACACCGTTTTTTTTATATACGGCTTTTCCCCTATTGACAACCAGAAAATACGAAAACACCAATTCAATAAACAAAAATAAACAAACACGTTAAGTCCAAAGAAATATTATTACATCATCTTTTCAGCACTATATCGAACAATTAATCCGATACATAAATTTATTCCCAAAAACGACAACAAAAATGCACCCTAATTTCACAAACCCAAACGGCAAACTTCATAGCCGCCCCTTTCGTATTTTTTCAGACTAGGTAAAACAATAATATTACAAATCCACAAAAGAACAGATGAATAAATAAATAAATAAATAAATAAAACTTGCTAGGGAATAAGATGAAGGCCTTTCAAACACGAACTAACATCGAACTCTCTTAAGTCTTAGTTAATCACTATCCCACACCGGGTTTTTTTCGGGGACTCCCTCAGAGATACACCGTTTTGTGTCATTGTTGACGCCATTCCCTATCGGGCCGTGACTACAATCGTTTCAGCTTGCCGATGATTCCACGGGGCACAGAGATTTACTAAAGATGTCTAAATCTGCCCTTTTGGATGGAGCCGCGGTACATTGCTGAAATATGTAATATACAGTATCTAAATAAATTATATTAGCTCTCTTATATGATCGAGCACTTTATTTGATTTCTTTTCATATACAACCTGATATATATATATATATATATATATATATATATATATATATATATATATATATATATATATATATATATATATATATAGTGTGTGTGTGTGTGTAGATTTCAATATTGCGTTGAGAATCCGAATAAAAGAGCTCAATGTACCTTTAAACAGAGCAAAACAGAATTATTAAAAAGAAAAAACTATACACACATTAAGGTTGAATACATTATAAATTATTTCGACCTTTTAGGTAGGTCTCCTCAGATGTATAAACAACCACGTTTAAAATCCAAATAATAACAGAAATTGATCATCGTCTTAAAAAGATAAATTTACTTTGTTGATTGGTCGATGTAAAAAAAGGGTTAATGCTAAATTAATCGGGGGGGGGGGTGACCGAAGTAAAAGATTAATTTCCCTCTTTTTTTACATATACAAAAATATAAAAATATATATAAGCGAATTCGTTTTTGCTATTGAGAGAAATAAATTATCTCGGTTAAAATTTCGAATGTAAGCTTTATAGGTAAAAATATAGGATGAAAGATTCGAGCGTTCACGATTAAAAATTCCATTTAATTATTTACGATTAAAAATTAAAAGACGAAAGTGCGGGACGAAGATACCTATAAAGCTTACATTCGAAATTTTAACCGAGATAATTTATTTCTCTCAATAGCAAAAACGAATTCGCTTATATATATTTTTGTATATTACTCAACAATTTTGAAAATTAACACTAATTTACGTGAACCCCACCCCACCCCATCTCACAATGACGTCATTTCCGGAAGAATGAGTCAGCAATTTTGGAAATTAATATTAATCTCACAATAACAGAATTTGCCAAAAAAAGTGAGAGGAGTAAATCAATACACTGTAGAAGCACCGATATTTCAGGGGGACCTCCATACTATAGAAGCACCAATTTTTCTGGGGACCGCTATACTGAAGAGGCTCCTATATTTAAGGGGACCGCCATACTTTAGAAGCATTGATATTTCTGGAGACTGCCATACTATAGAAGCACTGATATTTCAGGGGATTGCCCTGCTGAAAAAGCACCGATATTACTGGGGACCGCTATACTGCAGAAGCACGTTTATTTTAGAGAGGACCACCATACTGAAGAAGCACCGATATTTCAGGGGACTCCATACTGTAGAAGCACCGATATTTCTGGGGACCACTATATTAAAGACTGATATTTCTGGGGGCCGCTATACTGCAAAAGCGCCTATATTTCAGGGGAACCGACATACTGCAGAAGCAGTAATATATTATGGGACCTCCATACTGCAGAAGCACCGATATTTCTAAGGACCGCTATACTATAGAAGCACCGATATTTCAGAGGGACCGCTATACTGCGGAAGCACCTATATTTCAGGGGACCGCCATACTGCAGAAGCACCTGTATTTTAGGGGACCACCATACTTTAGAAGCACTGATATTTCTTGGGGCCGTAATACTATAGAAGCACTGATATTTTGGGGGACCACCATACCGCAAAAGAACCGATATTTCTGGGGAGCGCTATACTGCAGAAGCGCCTATATTTCAGGTGGACTGACATACTGCAGAAGAACCCATATTTCAGGGGACCGCTATACTGCAGAAGCACTAATATATTAGGGGACCTCCATACTGTAGAAGCACCGATATTTCAGGGGACAGCCATACTTTAGAAGCACTGATATTTCTGGGGACCACCATACTATAGAAGCACTGATATTTCAGGGGACCACCATACTGCAAAAGCACTGATATTTCTGGGGACCGCTATACTGTAGAAACGCCTATATTTTAAGGGGCGCTATACTGCAAAAGCACTGATATTTCTTGGCAGACTAAAATATTCCACTTTGATCTAAGGTTGAGGTTGCAAGTTTAAATCACAAACGCGGCGTCAAATTTATTGTTAACAACTAATGTTAAGATGTTCCCTAATGTATTTCTTATGTTTACAAAGAGTCTCGCTGACTTGAAAATTAGGTAAATAGTAATTAACCGCCACCCCTTCCTCTCTCTTATACGTTTCCAAAAATTCTCCAGGACGGACGGACAGACATTATATAACGAAGAGGTTCTCTGTCTAAGTGGATATCATTAAACAAATCAAGGGAGGCGCGAGAGCGTTCTATCCTTAATAGACTCACGAATGGCCTATGCTGGAAATCTCATTTCTTTGATCAATCATAACTCAAAAACCAATAAACCAAATCAATTAAAACTTTGCACAAAATGTTTATTTGATAGGTTCTATAAGTGTGTAGAATTTTAGCATTAGTCAAGGCAACCCAGAGATCCAGAAAGTTCAATCATGAAATCATGTTATCTGTGTGTACGTACGTATGTGCCACCCTGTATCTCATGAACTATTTGATGGATTCAGCTGATTTTTGGCAGAGATAGAGGTTCTAGGGTCTAGTTGATGGCATTTTAATTTCAGTTTACCATATACCTTAGTTTTCCAGAAAATTCCCCAAAACCTTAAAAATGACCAGTATTCATACACTTTATTCTATATCTTATCGACCATTTGATGGATTCAGCTGATTTTTGGCTAAGATAGAGGTTCTAATGTCTAGTTGATTGCATTTTAATTTCAGTTTACCATATACCTTGATTAGTCAAACTACCAACTATATCAGTTATGAGAAGGCATTGTATTGAGGCATAGCCTTTACAAAAGTAGTGACATTCCATGAAAAATGCCAGTATACTGAAATCATATGCCCTTAATAGGGTTAAGATGAAAATTCATATACACTAAATGTACAAAAGCAAGGAAATTCCCAAATTTTTACACTTTTATTGTCATTAAGGGTATGCGAGCACAACAGGGCTATGTATTTTACTGGTAGGAATTTTTCTTCAGCGCACCTCACACACTTCATCCGCTCATGCATAGAGATTTATACTGTAGTGATGTAGTAATAAAATGGTTTGGTTGATATGTAGTCATACCCTTAATGATAATAAAAGTGTAAAAATTTGTGAATTTCCTTGCTTTTGTACATTTAGTGTATATGAGTTTTCATCTTAACCCTATTAAGGGCATATGATTTCAGTATACTGGCATTTTTCATGGAATATATATTTGAAATAATTGTGCGTACACTATTTTTTTTTCTAATTTTTTTATAAAATTTTGCATTTGTCGTAAATTTTGTAAAACGTTTCTCAAATTTTATAGTTAAAGGGGAATAACTCTTCCACAGAGTTTCTGATTCAATCATCGGTTGAACTTAACGCTTCGATCAATCTTTAAAGTTTAAAGTTTTAAATAAACTAAATCTAATTCTACGTCCGCCATTACGGCATATTCAAGGGAGAAAGTTATCTCCCTTGAATATCTCGTAATGGCGGCCGTATTTCGCCGTCATTCGTTTATCGGTAAAATTTAATTTTTATTTATGAAATAAAAACTACTTGATTAATTTACATCATTTTTGGTATAGGATATATTTAGCCCGTGACATGTACGTACATCAAACAGATATTCCTCAGTTTTTTGGGTTTTTTTGTTGTTTTTTTGTTTCGCATGTCTCCGTGCTCCTGGATAAGCACTAAAAAGACTTTTACCGGTTGTTTAGTTTTAGTTTTCTTCAAAAAAAAAAAAAAAAAATTATTTACTTGAACCGTTCCTTGAAAAAGACTCCAAAACGACGACGCAGCAGGGTTTTGGGTGCTATTTTACTTATAGGCCGATCAAGTTAATTGTGTTCATGTAAAAGCATTATTTTGTACTTACTCAGCCATATTTTATCTCTCACGCCCCGAAAAAGAATTTTAAAATATCAAGCAGAACTTTAATTAGAACAGTTTTTCCATTTCGATGTTCAACCTGTATTTGTGCCCGAGCCGACATTTTGGGCTGTGAGCGGTCGGTAGAATAGACAAGGAGACACTTATCTGCCCTTAGTTAGCTAACCGGCCACTAACCGGCCACTCCGAAAATCGCAGACTCGCCATTTCATATAACCCTTATGGAAATGGAAAAATCGTTCTAATTAAAGTTCTGCTTGATATTTTAAAATTCTTTTTCGGGGCGTGAGAGATAAAATATGACTGAGTAAGTACAAAATAATGCTTTTACATGAACACAATTAACTTGATCGGCCTATAAGTAAAATAGCACCGGGTTTTGTTATATCATGTCAGTCGTCGCGTCGGCTTTTTCCAGCAGCTTACGTAAACTGCCAGAAAATGCTCACGAAAAGTTGGAGGAAATTGGGTCCGATTAAGGTTGCATTTCATCTGTTTCAATTGTCTATCATAAATAAAGTGGTTGTATTGTTAAAAGAGATCACGCTCATTTTCTTTTAAGTTTTAAAAAATAATTGCATACACTATTTTCTTTTTCACTTTTGGACATTACACTTTTTATTCTTTGGAAGTTACATTTTGCGAACTTTCTTGACTGGAAGAATTTCGTTTCAATTAATTTGGCTTTTTGGATTGCCTATTACTATGGTGTCCCATTATTTTCTTTACCTTAAAAAAAGTCAATAAATAAATAACCAAGACGATTATTCTATTAACGGTGCTCACACACAAAGTCCAAAATTTAAGTAAAATTAGTTTATATAGATATATATATATAGAGATATATAGATATATATATATATATATATATATAGAGATATATAGATATATATATATAGATATATATATATATATAGATATATATATATAGATATATATATATATATAGATATATATATATAGATATATATATATATATAGATATATATATATAGATAGATATATATCTATATATAGATATATATCTATATATAGATATATATATAGATAGATATCTATATATATATGATATATATATAGATATATATATGATATATATATATAGATATATATATGATATATATATATATATAGATAGATAGATATATATATAGATAGATATATAATATATATATATATGATATATATATATGATATATATATAGATATATATAGATATATATATATAGATATATATAGATATATATATAGATATATATATAGATAGATAGATAGATAGATAGAGTTTGTTTTTTTTTCATGTGATAGTAGGAAGGTTTTTTTTGCATAAAATCAATGTGCTACTAATTAGTAAAATAGAAAAGAAGATGTGTTAAAAGACTTATCGCCTTGAGGGCAAAAAATGTCGGACGATGCAATAGAAAAACAGAATTGTTGACCTGGAGAAACGAAACGAAGCAAAACCGTGTGTAATTATAAATATATATATTATTTTATTTAAAAAAATTTTAATTCGGTATGAAAATATTTTAGTGTTAATAACATTTTTTTTTTTTTATTTACACTTGTAAACTTTATAGCTTTCTGTGAAGGGTTCGTTTTTTTTTTGTTCAACACATTCCGGTCGACACTAAAATGTGACACTTGGCAGCCATATGAGACGAACTTGGGATTATTTACGAATTTCTTCGATAGTTCATAGATTTCAACCGTGCTTTTCGCACGTTTTTATGCATAATACTACTTGGATTTTAACTCGAAATGATTTCTCGTTTAATATTATTTAACAAAAACAACAACATAATACCATTTCCTAATGCTTATACACAGAATTTATCGCATTCTGTGTGGGAGCACAATTAGTAGGATTACCAATAAAACTGACCAAAATGTTTTACATTTGTAGATTAACATCCTCCACTGAATTCTCCCCTCCCCCACCCGAAAAAAAGTAAATGAGAGTTTATTTTAGAATGGGAGATTAATTTTGTATATAAATTTAATGTAAAATGCCCCCCCCCCTACCCCCGATACACCACTCCCAATATCCAACAATAAAAATAATTAAATCAAATAGTAATTTAAACCATGAATAAATATTTGAAGACATTAAGAACTTGAAGCATAAAATCTTTTACCAAAATTACTGGATTCAACATTAAATAACCCGTAGAGGATTGATATAACATAAAAAATTACTAGTATAGCCGAGACCTCATTTACTTTTGGGTGTGGATCAAGGTGTAGTATCTGTTCTGTCCTCAGCCAATGAAGGAGAAATCCTTTTACATGAATAACAAGTTAGAACAAACAGCATGAACAAATATTTGAAAACATTAAAAACTGAAGCATAAAAAGGTTTACCAAAATGACTGGATTCAGCATTAAATAAACTGAAAACGGCCGATATGCCATAATACAAAACAACCAGTCAAAACCTGTCAGTGTCAGACGACATTTTATTTAAAATCTCCATGGCCGCCATCATCGTTACAACTGTCAGATTCAAAATCAACGTTTGAATTGGCATTATTTCACCATTTTTACTATAAGTATTAGGACCGACACATTTGACATACTGGTAAGAGTGTTCCCTAATCGGCTGGGGGGCTAGGGTTCAATCCTCAGTCAAGTCATACCACAGACTATATAAAAAAAAATTAAATTTAATTAAAAAAAAAAAAAATGGTACTTGATGTCACCCTACTAAACGCTCAGCATATGAGGATCAAGGGTAAGTGGAGTAATCCTGGGAAAGGAGTGGCGCCCTCCCTTACATCTGTGTAGTAGCTAATGAAAAGGGAGCCTTCGGGTCGACAATTTTTTATTTTATATACTTTTAGTCTAGTGGCCAAAGAGAAGGTTCATCATTAGTAAGAAGAATTGATGGTGTGTCCATTCTGCAAGCCTTGTTTAGTAAGGTGACGGTGGTTAAGTGGTTAACGACACGGACTGACGATCTGGGCGTGCCAAGTTCGAATCCAGTCAAGTTCCATAGTACCACTTTCACTTAGGGATGTTGGCAACCTCCACGTGGTCCCACCTGCAAGAATTCCAACAACAGAATCAACAAAGTTGTACCATGTTGATTGATACCAATTTACTTTTACTAATCAGAAGAAAAATGGGTTACCATTGTGTTGTCATTGGTACCGTTAACTCGACTATAAGAATAAACTCTTCCACCATATTTTAAATCAGCTTTATTTATATATCGCTTCACTAAGAAACAGAAAAGGACCATAAACGAATTATAACAAGAAATATCGCTGCATGCGGAGTCAGGACGCGTGCGTATACATCCACTTGTCGCACGGTCAAGCCTTCTGCCCGCTTGAGACAAAGACATGGCACGTCTATCAAGCTTGACATCAAAACATCCGACTGGTGAAAAAACTGTATATATAGTTCAGTGGAAGTGCCTCTCACACAAGAGTGTTCTGATTGATTAATCACTTCGCTTAGAAGAATAGAAAATAGTTCCTGAACATATCACTGCTACAAGTCCATCCATGGGCATTGACTGATCGAGGAAGATTATATTTAGCAATATGTGCATATTTACAAATATCAACCTTGTTGTAGACACAATTAAAATGTCCCCCAAAGTGTATATACTTGTTCAGGGTTATTATTTTGACAGTAAAATAATGTATAGCAACAACAGAACAAAACAAAGCTTTAGGTATAAAATGTTTTTATTCATATAACTTGATATACACGTTTTGCATTCAAAACAAAATGAATTTGATTTCTTAAAAAGGACGGGTAAGTTTCTTTTTCATTTATTTATTTTTAAAAAGCAAAAAAAAAAAAAAATATGGAGTTCACAGGAAAAAAAAAATCAAATCAAGGGAGTTAATTTCACAAAAAGGACGAGAAACCTTTTGTTTTCTATATTTAAAACTAATGGTTTTATTTACAAATGCACAGATAAAAAATTATGCATAATCTGATGACCGATAAAATATTTTTTTAAAAAAGAATCAGGTTTTTTTTGTTGATTTTTTTTTCCTATTTCCAGCACCTTTGAATTCATGATTATATAAAATACGTAGGAGTTATCTCCCCCTATTTACAGAGCAAAATAATTTTCTTAGAAATGATGGGAGAAAAAATACATGTTAACCTTTTACCTGGCAACGTTCCCATATGGGAACATTAAATACTTGAGAAACTTTAGTTTGTAGAAAAAATTTTACTTTTAGAAGTATGGATATTTTAGAATCTTGGACTGAACAAAAAAATAGGTTAATGTTTGCGTGAAAAAAAAAAAAAAAAGAAAAAGATATTTGAATATAAAAATTCAGACGATTCTTGGATATTTTTGTCTCGCCAGATTCAGCTACAAATTTTATTTTGAAAAGTAACAGTATCCAATTCATATTCATTTGAAATGAAAATTAATTCATTATTATATTTGAGCATTTTGAGATAAAGTCACCCTCTCTCATAATACACACACATATATATATATATATATATATATATATATATATATGAAGCAATCCAACAAAAGATATAAGCGTCAACTAATATCTTATAATTAGTGAAACATCCGGATAAAAAAACTGAAGCTCAATATACTGGATAGAGCATTAATATTATAATATAAAATGAAGTAATAAAATAAGGTGTCAATCAAATTTTATTAGAATTCAAAGTTCATGCAAAGCATCCTTAAGTCCTTAGCTCATGAGTTTTCAAAGATAATTCTTCTCTTCAGAGGACCATTACCGCAGTTATACTACTACAGGCAATAAAATTACGCTTTGAAAATATATAAAATTTATAAAATTATATACACAAATTGTGTATATAATTTTATATATTTTCAAAGCGTAATTTTATTGCCTGTAGTAGTATAACTGCGGTAATGGTCCTCTGAAGAGAAGAATTATCTTTGAAAACTCATGAGCTAAGGACTTAAGGATGCTTTGCATGAACTTTGAATTCTAATAAAATTTGATTGACACCTTATTTTATTACTTCATTTTATATTATAATTATATATATATATATATAATTTATTTAGATACTGTATATTACTTATTTCAGCAATGTACCGCGGTTTCATCCAAAAGGGCAGATTTAGACATCTTTAGTAAATCTTCGTGCCCAGTGGAATCATCGGCAAGCTGAAATGATTGTAGGCACGCCTGACAGGGAATGGCGTCAACAATGACAGAAAAAACGGTGCATCTCTCTTTTTTCTGTCATTGTTGACACCATTCCCTGTCAGGCGTGCCTACAATCATTTCAGCTTGCCGTGATTCCACTGCGCACGAAGATTTACTAAAGATGTCTAAATCTGCCCTTTTGGATGAAATCGCGGTACATTGCTGAAATAAGTAATATACAGTATCTAAATAAAGTATATTAGCTCTCTTATATGATCGAGCACTTTATTTGATTTCTTTTCATATACAACCTGACACATATATATATATATATAGATAGATAGATAGATAGATAGATAGATAGAGAGAGAGAGAGAGATACACACATAATACTTAAAAGAATTATGTATATATAAAAAAAAACACAAGTCTGAATTTGATCCCACGAAGTTGAGCAATCTGAAGATCGCAAAAAGTGAAATTTTGGTTATGACATTAAAACCATGTCATTCTGTTAAGTACTATAAAGCTCTGAGAAGGCATCACGCTCTATATACAAGTGCAAATAAAAAAAAAACTCTGAACTGGCTAAAAAGCCGATACTCTCAGCTATCAGTATATATATATATATATATATAATATCTCAGCTATCAGTATATATATATATATATATATATATCTCAGCTATCAGTATATATATATATATCTATCTCAGCTATCAGTATATATATATATATCTATCTCAGCTATCAGTATATATATATATATATATCTATCTCAGCTATCAGTATATATATATATATATCTATCTCAGCTATCAGTATATATATATATATATATCTATCTCAGCTATCAGTATATATATATATATATATATCTATCTCAGCTATCAGTATATATATATATATATATATATATCTATCTCAGCTATCAGTATATATATATATATATATATATCTATCTCAGCTATCAGTATATATATATATATATATATATATATATCTATCTCAGCTATCAGTATATATATATATATATCTATCTCAGCTATCAGTATATATATATATATATCTATCTCAGCTATCAGTATATATATATATATATCTATCTCAGCTATCAGTATATATATATATATCTATCTCAGCTATCAGTATATATATATATATATCTATCTCAGCTATCAGTATATATATATATATATCTATCTCAGCTATCAGTATATATATATATATATCTATCTCAGCTATCAGTATATATATATATATATATATATCTATCTCAGCTATCAGTATATATATATATATATATATATCTATCTCAGCTATCAGTATATATATATATATATATATCTATCTCAGCTATCAGTATATATATATATATATATATATCTATCTCAGCTATCAGTATATATATATATATATATATCTATCTCAGCTATCAGTATATATATATATATATATATCTATCTCAGCTATCAGTATATATATATATATATATATATATATCTCAGCTATCAGTATATATATATATATATATATATCTATCTCAGCTATCAGTATATATATATAATATATATATCTATCTCAGCTATCAGTATATATATATATATATATCTCAGCTATCAGTATATATATATATATATATCTCTCAGCTATCAGTATATATATATATATATATATTATATATCTCAGCTATCAGTATATATATATATATATATATATCTCAGCTATCAGTATATATATATATGTATATATCTCAGCTATCAGTATATATATATATGTATATATCTCAGCTATCAGTATATATATATATATGTAATATATATATATATATATATATATATATATATATCTCAGCTATCAGTATATATATATATATATCAGTAATATATATATATATATAGTTATTTGCAATGTTCAAACAAATCATTGATGGCAATAATTCAGCACTGTTTACATAGAGGAACATACCCTTATCTCAAAAACGGCTTGTGGTATAATCATGACGTTTTCAGAATTTCTATTCTAGTAGACAAAAATTAACATTTTAAAATATGGACTTCTAACTGAAATGGAAGTTAATAGTGCCAGGTAAAAAGCTATTTTTAAATTACGTTTTTCATTTTTTTTTTTTTGTTCGTTTTTATTTTAAGTTTAATTTTACCAAAAATAATGTTTTTTTGTTTTTTTTAAGAAATTAAACACTTCTGTAAACCGTGAAGATTACTATGATAAATGCAATGGAAAAAAGAAGAGAAAGAAAAAAGGTTTACATTACATGAAGAAACACAAAGTTAAGATTCTAATAAAATGAACAACAAATACATCAAATTACCGCAAACGAGCGTTCAAAGCTTATTGTCTGGATATTTTTGAAAATTCAGTGTTTCTTGACATAACACCCCCGGTAAATACGCTAAATAAAATGATAATTTTAGGAAATACTTATTTGTTATGGTGATTAAAAACACGTAACTAAATTTTACGGAAGATAATTCAGTTTATTTATATTTAAGATATTCAAATTTTTTTCCATCACTCCACTAAATGACTCAAGACACCATTTTATAATTTTTTACAGGTGATAAATCGTTTCTGGCACTTTTAGGGAAAATGTTGAATTCCTATTTAGAGGAATGCATGTGGCGACAGAAATTCGATAAGATGAACATCTTAAATAATTAAAAAAAAACCTGGATTGTTTTCCATAAGATTTGGTTACCGGTTTTTAATCACCATAACAAATATGTATTTCCTAAAATTAGAATTTTATTTAGCGTATTTACCGAGGAGTGTTATGTCAAGAAGCACCAAAAAGTCTACTGTTGGCACAGTACTAATTAAATGGTCGTTCCACAGACTAGGATGGGTTAGACCGTTCTTGTCGATTTGACATAACAATTTGTCTAATATAGCTGAAAACGGGAGGTGTGAAGAATTTGTTGATTTATATATAGAAATGTTTTCTTTAAAGGGCGTAGCACCTCACAACCTAAGCGGCATGTTTCATTATTTTTAACATTTGTTCCTTTTTGCTTTCGTACAAGTCTGGTTGTGGTAAGTTAAAAGATTAAGCTTAGTAAAGTTTCATAGTAAACAAATATCAACTATTAAGCGAATAATAATACAATAAAAAAAAAAAATTTTTTTAAATAAAAAAAAAGAACGGCTGGTTATGTACTTTTTTCCTACAGCAGCTAGATGTGGAATAAGGTGGAGCCCCCCCCCCCCCCCTACCCATCCTTGAGGAAGTCACTCTGGTCTGGTACAAAAATAGCTGAAAACGGATCTGTCGGCATTCCTTAGTCGGGGTGCCTCAGGTGACCAGTAATAAACCAACCAACCTCTCTTGACGGAGGAGGAGGAGGAGGAGGTTATGCCCATGACGGTGGACTTCCTAAGTTCGAGCCAAACCATACCTCATTCTGACAAATGCTATTCAAGTCGGCACATTTGCAGAATATGTTCAGATGCAACTATATTTACAAAGCGAATAGTCATGTCTTTTGGAAAGAATTTGAGACCCTAACTTTTTTATCGGCTACGTAAAAAAAATGTTTAAAGTTTTTTGTATTTTTATTAGGTAAACACCTTTTTCATTGGTTATTGGTCAAAAAAACACAAAAAAAATTTAGGAAAACTTCTTTGTTTTATTAAATTAGGAAAAAATTTATTTAAATTAAATTAAGAAAACAACAACTTTTTTTATCTGACTCAAATACTAGGAAAACAACTTTATCAGCTATGTAAAAGAATTTATTTACCTATTTTTTTTTTTAATTTAAACATTTTTTTTACGTAGCCAATAAAGAGGTTGTTTTCCTAATATTTGAGTTCATTGCTTTTGTTTTATTAAACAACCCTAACCAAAAAATAAATAATATTCTATGTAATTTCATTAAAAAAAAAAATTAAACAATAATATTTATTTTAGATTTTTATTTTAAATCTATTTAGTCAAACAAATTGCTTTTATTTATTTTTGAATTCCCTTAAAAATAAATCAGTTGTGTACGTTTTCACCATCCGAAATTTTCTTTTCAAAACACATAATTCTTATGATTATTCGCATTGTGAATGCAGTTATCTCCCTTACATTTAGGACATATTCTGCAAATGCGCCTTCAAGTTAGCTTCTACCTTCCTAAAATGATACCAAAGCAAACCTCGGTCGACTATAGTTTCAGAAAACCTAAAAAGGCTTTCGACAATCTTCAGTAATTTACACTGTCAATAATATTATCTAAGCTAAAAAAAAAAATTTCAAAGACGAATGAGCTAGAAACCGTAATATTGTTTTTTGGTTTGTCTATTTTAAAAGACACATCTACTTAAGAGACAGTACACTTTGCTCCCAGCCAAAAGGCCAAGGTTCGTATAGCTAGGACGAGGAGGGGGGGGGGGGTGCTCCATACCAAATTGACGCATAATTATTGCAAGTTTTTAATTTTATCATTTTTTCACAGTTGAATCTTAAAGGATATGATTTTTCTTTCATTCTTTCTTTCTTTTTCTCTCTCTCTCATCTTCCCTACTCTTCGACCGCGGCTCTCATAGACTACTCTGTGAAATGGTCGCTGTAAATCTGATTGTGGGCAAGGATTTCAAGAGGAGGTATTAACCCTTTCCTAGCGATGGATCAACGTGTTCAATACACGTGAAACATCTATATTTAGTAAGATTAAGTAAATGGATCTTTTTACTTTAATTGATTCTTATTACTCTGGTCAAGACTATTTTGTTACTGTAATAATAGATACAAGATTAATAAAAAAGAAAATATCTGACTTGGAAAAATTTTCATGAAAATCTGACTGGTAAATTTTTATAGGAAGAGCTGCTAAAAAGACAAATGCCGGCTATGAAGTATTGGGGAGGGGGTATGTAAAATTGAAGAGTTACATTTCTTAGAAAAAAATTTTTAAAAATTTGTAAATGTTTTTTTTATGAATAAAATAGCAGTAAAACCAATAATATTATTGACTTGCCAAATGTCTATTAAAAGGCAGATGCATTTTTTTTTAACTTCAGTTTTTTTTTTTTTTAATAAACTGAGAAACCTTTTCTTCCTATATGAAGAAAAGGTTTCTCAGTTTGTTAATTTAATTAGACGATGTGATTCAAGAGGAAATGAACATTAAGAATGAAATTGGACAATTAAAAACAGGACTTTATTTTTCTCTGGTAACAAGGATTTAACCAATATTATATTTAGAGCTCTGGTAATATAAGCACTATTGAGCTTTCAACCCACTTTCTGCGTGAGCTTCAAAAATTCAAATTTATTTAATAATAATAATTATAAATTATTTGAATTCTTCAACGGGATGAAATATTAAACAGTTCATGAATATAATCGAAAGAAAAAACAAAACATTCCAATTGTTATATCTTTAACGATTCATATTGACTTTTTCAGCTAACGCAACCTTTTTCCGGCAAAATATGTCAAGTGGAGAGGCAATTTTTTTAAAATTATTTTTAAAATAACATTTATAATTTTGGCTCACTCCACCTAACACATTGTGTCAGTGACCGAAACGGTAGGTTATACGAGTCATTAAAGAAAATGTAACAAATATATTTTTTTTATTAATAATGCTGCAGAATATCAGGTCAAATCAACATGGTACCATAGGTTTCAAGCCTAGGGCGGGCCGAAAATTAATGTTTTGGGGGCTTTTGTTTATATTTATGAACAAATCACTCCGGCTATCTTCAGCCATATTTGATTTCGGAAGAAATTAAATATGGCTATCTTCAGCCATATTTGATTTCGGAAGAAATTAAATAATTGAGCACTCTGTTGGATGTCTTTCTACCAAACAAAAATAAAGATTATATATAGAGATATTTATAAGATATTTTTGTATATTCTAGTGTTTGTAGGAAATATTACATTTTAATTTCTTATTTTAAATGGGAGTAAAAAATTTCCTTTCATTCCAAGCAAACTTCTGAAAGGTGAGAACATTTTTAGAAAGTGAACAACAAATTTATATATAAAAAAAAAGATATCATTCAATTCTCTCATGAATTATCAAAATGTGATAAATTTACAAATCTATTCCGAAAAAAAAGAATTTGGAAAACACTCGGACACTGATGTATTATTATTATTAGAAGCACCTGAACCTGAAAATTACACTAAACCTAAAATTGGGCCGATACCCCCACCACCAATTTCACTAAATACATATAACTATTAGACAAACAAACCACAAAGAATTTTATAAAATCCATTTAGTTTGTGTGGTTTATGGTTTATCAACCCTTTTTTGCGTTATTTAATACTGAAACAATAGATATTGTAAAAGATTTATTGTGGAACATATGGTTCTATTTCGCACAGAGCTAGCGGTGGACGGGTGGGGGTCATACCTTTCCGAATTAATATTATAATTATACAATAGATCCGATAAGTCGGCATAGTCAATTCTTTAGTCGGTGATGGTATCAATTTGGCCGGTAAAGTCATGCACCCCAATATGACAATTACTCCCAGAATAAAGCTGGTTGACTCCTTTGCATGGTGGGATTTAGGTTTGTAAAACAAAACAAAAAAAATTTTTTTTTTAATAAAAACATCTACAAAAATCCCTAATCAACTTATACGATAACTCCCGTCAAAAGTCATTCTTAGCTCTGTTAATAGATGTTTCGTTGTTTATTTATTTATAATAACATTTGTCACCTTGAAAAAGTTCAAACAAAATGAAACATGTCAAATACAATCCCTATTTACTTGCCTCTCTCCGAGGGAAAAATTAGACAGATTTTAATGTAGGGTGGGGTGTGGGGTATCCAGCTCCTCAAAACTGGGCCCGAAACTATCTTCCACTTTCCGTTATTTGATAAAAACAATTTTTTTTTATAAATTTCATAAAGAATTTTTTTAAATATTTTATCAGACATTTCCATCCCATTGTAATCCAAGTGTTTGTATACAAAATTATATTCAAGAGATCTTTTTGTTTTCTACTACAAAAAGGAAAAAATAATATGGCAATGAAACGTAAGTAAAATAAAAAGTTGTTACAATCAAATGTGGTAATTAAAAAAGGTGGGAAAAAAAAAATGTTAAAAAAATATATTTATATGTATAGATATGTACAGAGAGTATGCGACTCCTGCGACAGAAATCCAAGTCTTGTTTTTTTAAAGATTCAGACACACACACCAATTAAAAAAAAAAAAAAAAAAATCATCATCCAGCTTCCACATCATGATCATCTTTTGAAAAGAAAATTTAATAAAGAGTGAGAATTTAATAGCGTGGTTTCATTGCCATGCTCATACTCGGTGCGGTGCTACGTTCCGCCGACGAACTGATGCTGGCAACAAGAAGACACATGGCACCAAAGAGAGAGAAAAATCCAGACATCACGCAGATCCCAAAAGACCACGACAGGAAATTTTGATCTGGACGAGGCATCCATTGTCGATCTTCAGATTTCACCCCGAACACAATCAACGAGATGGCAATTAGCAAACCTATGGAAAAATTGAAAAAAATTTTATCAATTTTTAATGGTAGAAATTTAATAAATTTAAATTAATGCGAGCACAAAAGAAAATAACAGCTAGAAACAACTTAAGAGAAGAGCATTTGGGGGGGGGGGTCATTTATACACACCTCATGAATCATTTTATGGCAACATTAACATTCAGTTTTCGAAGAGAACTGTCATACAGACGGAAAAGGGAAAGAGGAAGAGAAAAACAGAGAGAGAGGGGGGAGAAGAGGGGGAGGATGATGAGAGAGGGGGGAAGAAATAGAGGAGGGGAATGGAGGAGGGGAATGGAGGAGGGGAATGGAGGAGGGGAAGAGAGGAGGGGAAGAGAGGAGGGGAAGAGAGGGGAATGGAGGAGGGGAAGAGAGGGGGAATGGAGGAGGGGAAGAGAGGGGGAATGGAGGAGGGGAAGAGAGGGGGAATGGAGAGGGGGAATGGAGGAGGGGAAGAGAGGGGGAATGGAGGAGGGGAAGAGAGGGGGAATGGAGGAGGGGAAGAGAGGGGGAATGGAGGAGGGGAAAGAGAGAAGGGAGGGGGAATGGAGGGGGGGAAAAGGGAGGGGGAATGGAGGGGGGAAGAGAGAGGGGATGAGGAGGGGGCAGAGAGGGGATGAGGAGAGGGGGAGGGGGGGGAAGAGAGAGGCGGGGGGGAAGAGAGAGGCGGAGGGAGGGGGGAAGAGAGAGGCGGAGGGAGGGGGGGGGGGGGAAGAGAGAGGCGGAGGGAGGGGGGAAGAGAGAGGCGGAGGGGGGAAGAAAGAGGCGGAGGGAGGGGGGGAAGAGAGAGGCGGAGGGAGGGGGGAAGAGAGAGGCGGAGGGAGGGGGGAAGAGAGAGGCGGAGGGAGGGGGGAAGAGAGAGGCGGAGGGAGGGGGGAAGAGAGAGGCGGAGGGAGGGGGGAAGAGAGAGGCGGAGGGAGGGGGGGAAGAGAGAGGCGGAGGGAGGGGGGGAAGAGAGAGGCGGAGGGAGGGGGGAAGAGAGAGGCGGAGGGAGGGGGGAAGAGAGAGGCGGAGGGAGGGGGGAAGAGAGAGGCGGAGGGAGGGGGGGAAGAGAGAGGCGGAGGGAGGGGGGGAAGAGAGAGGCGGAGGGAGGGGGGGAAGAGAGAGGCGGAGGGGGGGAAGAGAGAGGCGGAGGGGGGGAAGAGAGAGGCGGAGGGGGGGAAGAGAGAGGCGGAGGGGGGAAGAGAGAGGCGGAGGGGGGAAGAGAGAGGCGGAGGGGGGAAGAGAGAGGAGGAGGGGGGAAGAGAGGGGGAAGAAAGGGAGGGGGGGGGGGGGTAAAGAGAGGGGGGAGAGGTGGGGGGGAGAGGTGGGGGGGGAGAGGTGGCGGGAAGAGAGAGGCGGAGGGGGGAAGAGAGAGGAGACCTTCTCTTGCCCCATTATCTGTTCTACATCTACTAACCCAAGCACCCTCATCTATTCTTTCCATGTGACTAAACCAACATTGAATGAATGGATTAGTATATCTAGAACAGTTGAGGTAGCTGGGTCAGTTGGAAGAATTAAACATATACACACTCCAACCACTGATAATAGTTTGGTAATAAAAGTAAAGATTTCTCAATTTAGTGTGAATCAACTTTTGAAAAAAATTTTTACAGAAAATCTGGCACGTGATGGTAACTTTATTGACAAAAGTTAGACTTAAAGCAGAAGTTAGTTTAAATAAAAAAATTAAAAAAACAATATTTATTGAAATCATCAAATTTTGACTGCCTAGAGGTAATAACTTTTCAAAGAAAAAGAAATAAACATACAAAATAAGGATGAAAGTTTAGTTAACAAATTGTTGCAATAACAATTATATTTACTGAACAACTCCATAGAGTTTTATTACATCAAAAAGTCTCATACTCATTGAATCAGTCAATTTTTTTTAATAGCAGCATGTGGGTCTGCCTTTGCTGCAATGGCTTCCCATAAGGTTGTTTTCAATGAAAATTGATGTCCATCTCGTTTGATGATAGCCCAAAAGTTTTCAATCTGGGTAAAATAGCGGCCATATTATCAACTTTTCACCTTGGATACCCTAACTGGCTAAGAATGCTTGGGCAACACAAGCAGAGTGGGAGGGGGTGTTGTCATGCATAAAAACAAAGTCCTGTACAGGTGAAAAATAGTCCGTCATCTAACCAAGGCAACAAAGATTCTTTCAGGAGATTGCAATAGACGGCAGATAGCACTTTTACTCTGATACAACCAACAAGTCTATGCTTGATGATGCCTGTCCATATAATGACTGCTTCACCGTTGTTGACACCTCAAATAATGATGATGCTCATCTCCGAAATGCACCTAACCATTTGCTCAGTCGATCAAAGGTTGTCCATATCTCATCAAGAAAAAAAAAACACGACTTATGTCAGTATTCAGATATTTCTTTGCCTCTTCCATTCTCAAACTTGTGTCTGGTCATTGCTTATATTATATGCATACATATAAAATTTCAAAATAATGCATGAAGGAATAATATTTAATGATCCAGCTTTTAAATCTGATCTCTTGAGACCATTATAGTCAGATCGAGCCGACAAGAATCGAGAGAACATGCAACACACAAGCCTTTTGCCAAGATGGTCTTGAAATTATTAAGATTACCCGATGTTTTCACCGAAGGGTTTTTGGGTTATTTGTAGTAAAAAGCTTAAGTTGGCCACATGTAAGCAAATAGCAAATGTGTGTTCATGCTTAAGTAATTTAACAAGCGTTCATGAATTTCCTTCAGTGAAATTCTTCAAAATCGCTTGAACGCTTACATTTGAAATAGAATTTTTAGATTTTTCCACACATTTCTATCTCTCATAGAACATCCCATCCATGGAACAAAATACCACAAGGCTGCTTCCCAACCGACTACAACATGGCCGTTTTCAAGTCTAATGTAAACAAATACTTGTTGAGTCGTCCTCTTGGATGACCAATTCCTCCGGTCCTTTTGTGGTGGTGATCATTGTCCAACAAACAATCTCTTTAACACTTATCCTCGAATGGCCCCTGGGTCTTGATAAGTGGAGACCCCCCCCCAAAAAAAACACACTGTATCGAATGAGCACATCTTAATAGCTGTTCTTGTTAAAAATATACTAGATGACCGTGACCCGTTGATTCAGCATTGGTACGTTGTACAAACATATAGATGAAAAGGAAAACAATTGTAATGGCTCACAGTACCAACGTTTTTAGCAACTGTATCAGAAGCATAAAGTCTCTGGCAGATGAACAATCTAAAGCTTTCCCAAAATATTTTTATTCCTAATAGAGATATTAATAAAACTTATTTTATTAATATGAAATGCACCCATTAAAAACTAACAAAGTTTTTAGTAAAACTTATTTTATTAATATGAAATGCACCCATTAAAAACTAACAAAGTTTTTAGTAAAACTTATTTTATTAATATGAAATGCACCCATTAAAAACTAACAAAGTTATTAGTAAAACTTATTTTATTAATATGAAATGCACCCATTAAAAACTAACAAAGTTTTTAGTAAAACTTATTTTATTAATATGAAATGCACCCATTAAAAACTAACAAAGTTTTTAGTAAAACTTATTTTATTAATATGAAATGCACCCATTAAAAACTAACAAAGTTTTTAGTAAAACTTATTTTATTAATATGAAATGCACCCATTAAAATCTAACAGTTATTAGTAAAACTTATTTTATTAATATGAAATGCACCCATTAAAAACTAACAAAGTTATAGTGTAATTATTTAAATAAAACAAATTAAAAATTTGAATTTCATTCAAGTATTACACATTTTTTCTGTTTGTTTGAAATCAGTTTACGTATGAAGTCATATTAGGTTTTACTATGGCTGAATGATGCCACATTTATGTACTCTTGTTTATTTCAAGATTACATAAGGTGCTGAACATGTATACCATCCAGAAAATGTTTTGTTACTCATTTTTTAATCTAAAGTTTCATAAAAATTGAAATAATGTCTCAATTTTTCTGCAGACCAAAGATTTTGCATGAACCACCAGTGATCCGTGAACTACCGATTGGCAACCACTGATCTATACTATACTTGGTGTCTATCTCTTTTTCCAGGGATGCAATTAAAAACAAAGCCCTATATCAAGATCAACTTTTTAAAGTAAAATTTTACGAGGAATTTGTATTAGGGTCTTTTACAATAATATTGCGGGGTCTTCGTTCATGCCGGACATTGATAAACAGCAACTACATATACTTTATAACTTGAAAATTATGGAAATTAAATAAGAAAAATACTAATATGGGGTACAGAGCTGGGAGCAAGAGTACATAGTGGTTCTCATTTATTTATTGGCAATGCTGGAGTGCTCTAATAAAGAGATCAAAGGGGTTTTAAGACAATTCTATTTATTAAAGGTTATTTCATTTTGAGTCAACGTTGATACATTGTACATTTTTTTCTTTCTATTTTTACACTTCTTTATTTACATCATTTATTTATATCAGCTTACTCTCCATTACGTTGTTATTGCTACTACTCTATTCCCATCCACCCACCACTTTTCATTTCATTCCCCCCCTCAGCCCACCATATAAAACATTCAATGTGCAATCAACCAAGCATGATTATCAGAGTTTTAGTATTATTTATATAGATGTGAATTTATATAGATGTAAATTCATAAAAATAAGGGAGGGTGGCTAAGAAAAGAGGCGCTTACCGCAGAGGAACATCATTATACTGCTTATCATTAACATTATCGATTCGACTTGGTTCGGACAGCATCGGATTAAGAGGGATAAAAGGAAAACCATCACCAACATTTGACACAAAAGGGTCACACTGATCATCACTTGGACAGAAATGAACCATGCTGTAAGACAAAAGGAAGAAAGAAAAAAAAAATCATTTTAAAAATTGTGTGAAACAACAAATTTTCATAAAAACGGTCGGCATCGGATACTTTTTCAATCTACTGCCCCACCTGTGAGTTGGTCAGTCAATTTTTGCAGGAGTCAGGTAGTTTCTCAGTTGACTTCTCACCTGTGATTATAACAGGAAAAGAACTTGTTTGGCCTAACAAGTTTACATTATTCAACTTGGAATAAGAGTGTTCAGCTTGAAAGGGAAACAAAAAAAAAAAAGCCAGAGTTCATTTTAAGAGTGATTTTATTAAAAGACAGATGGAATCGGTATCATATATATATATATATATATATATATATATATAATAAAAAAGGGACAATAAGGAAAAACAATTAAACACACAAAGAAATCATCAAACAAGAGATTGTCCAAACAAAACCAGTCAATCTCTCGTTTGATGATTTCTTCCTGTGCTTAATTGTTTTTTCTTTTTGTCTTTTTTCATACATTCCATCTCCATGGTATTTTATTTCATGATATATCACATATTTTATCCTCATAATATTATATATATAGCGTATTTGAGCAGAATTTTTTAATTTTAGCAAACACTGTTAAAAAGAATTCTTTTTTTTTATTTTTTCAATTTTTCTAATGATTTTTTTTTGTGTTAAAATCAACAAAAAAAAATAATGTATGTTCCATATGTATCACGAACGTTTTCAATTAATTTATTAAAACTCAGCAACCTACCATTAATAGCATTACCTATGAAACCAGTAACAAGATTTAAAAATGCTTAACGTATACAATTTTATCCTGTGACGCTAATTTAGGTGTTGTGGAATTTATGTTGTCAGTGTCTTTCCTGGGAAAAGGTGAGACCGCTCTTTTGGCGTCTAACTGACTTTACGTGCAAGTTTCTCAGCTATCTTTTGAAATTCTCTTTTCTCCAGCGTTTTCCTTCATTTGCTTTTGTCACCTGAAGATGATTCGACAAAGAATTGCAAACATTTGTGATACATATGGAACATACATTATTTTTTTTTTGATTTTAACACAAAAAGATCATGAGAAAAATTGAAAATGAAAAAGGTATCATTAAGTTGAAGAATTCTGTTATTTTTAACAATGTTTGCTTGAATAAATATATATATATATATATATATATATATTAGTAATTCAGGTAAAGTTTGTATCAACAGGATAAAAATCCAGAGTATAAATAAAATACGGTTGAGATGCTATGATGATTTGGGGTCAACTGTTGTCCCATATACAGGAAGTGAATCTGATTGGTTAATTTTGTTGTGCGGTGTAGAAAATATTTGAAGTTGAATAATCAGTTAATGAATAAACTTTAGTGAGAAAACATAAAATAGCCAGATTAAGCTAGATAGAAGGCTTTAGACCCCTGTTAGGATTATCCAGCCAGAAAAAAAACTCTTAGCTAAGGATAGGCGGATATCTATATAGTTAAAAATATCTTAATTGGTTAATTTGATCATGCAACATAGGAAAGATTGGAAATTAGCTTTCGATTGCTGAGTACACTTTGGTGAGGAACAAATAAGGTTCTGAAAGATATGGGTGCTCATATCCATATAAAGGTTGATCCGGCGAAAAAGCCACTCTTAGCTAAGCATAGATGGATAAATCATAGATAAGACAAATAAAAGAGCTTAAGTTTGCCATCGTTCTACAATTAAATGTTCCAGCTACCCATCCTGTGGAAAAAATGGAGAGACGATCTTTAATCGAGGCACACAGAAAAGAGAACAACTGGACTGAAATGAACCCGGTTTTACTTGCTTTAAGATTGTCGATTCTTCAACTAACTTAAAAGCCACATTTTACACAAGATATTGAGGTTTTGCTCCTGTCGAACACTACTTTGACCTTCAGCCCACATGACTAAGGATTTTAAGTCATCTTTTAATTAGTAAGGCGCTCTTTTACTCTTTCATATATACCTAGTAGAAGAATACCCGTCCCAGGAAAGATAAAATTAATTCACTAAACAGAACAGTTTTGCACCACTTTTATGTCCCCCCTTACGAAAATTAAAAATCAAGAGATAATATAAAACCTTCCGTCTAGAATCCTTATTCTAATTACAATATGATTTTGATTCTAGAAAATGTCTTAAATTTAAGTCTTAAGCTTAAGGGGGTTTAATAAGAAATTGAGATTCAAGGAATCTTGCTTAATTTGTTCATTCATTTCGTGTGAATCAGATGATTCTTGTGTTGGCATTGGTTTCCCTGATATCTTTCTAGTTAGAGTTCTTTCTAGAAAGACATCAGGTACTTACGTGAAGGACCACGGGAAGGTTGCCAACATCCCTAAATGAAAGTGGTACTGTGGAACCGACTGGATTCGAACTTGGAACACCCAGGTCGTCAGTCCATTTCGTTATCCACTTAACCACGGTCACCTTAATTGGTGTCTATTTACTATGGATCAAATTTCATGTAAATCTGGTATATTTGAATTTTCAAATGGAAAGTTTGCCGATATTGTGCCTCATAAAACCCCTTTAAAATACTCAGAATATTCATTAATTGATGTCTAATATCTGTTATTAAAATTTCAGAAAATCAGGGCTCTCTGAATTTTCACAAAGGGTTTTCACCTCGCCCCCCTTTACCTACTGTGCAAAAAACTAAATTCAACTAAATATAGCCCATATTACCCACTCTTATTCCTACCAGGAGTGTTCCAATATTCATGATTGGTCAATTAGTTTAGGAGTGAATTCTTTACATATAAATATATAAAGCTAACTTTATATAGAGATTATACTAAATGAGTTTATTAACATTTGTTTCCCTAAGGATCTTTTTCCTATATATCTTTTAATCACACAAACTACATGCTAAAATAAACCTTAGTTCTAATTAGTTGTAATTTATAATTAACTGAACAAGTCACTTATCTCTCTCTCTCAGTTATTTTTGTGTTTCTCTTGCTCCCTCTCTCTATGCCGATTCAACCACTCTCTATTTCTTAATGTCTGTGAGCATTTAGAGAAAAAGTGATGCGCATTTTTAAGCATGGTCATCTAATTTACATACGTGTGTGTGGTATGTACAGACACACATAATTTAGATGGCAAAATAATAAGTCTCTTTACTTCTAAATAATAATGATGACAATAATAATAATACTAATATAGAAGTAAAAAAGATTTATTATTTTTAGTTATGCAAGAAGAATGTCTTAAAAGATAAGTCACAGTTTATGAATCTTTGTATGAAATCAAAGTAGAATAAATAGTGGTAGTGGTTGTCACGGTTATGCCTAGTACTTATATATATATACATATATATGAGAGAAAAAGAGAAAGTATAAAATATACTTATGGCAAGTGAGCTACACAGAAACGTTTGTGTTAAATTCCATCAAGTAAAATTGATAGGCTAACTGCAGGATTTGAAATTCTACCATTCCTTTTATAGACAAATGTTTATCTATATACGGTTACTGCTGTTTAGATGCATTGGTCGTAATTGTCTATTTAAAACGTGGACACCATTCACCACCCGCTCCTTCAGTTTAATTTAGAGCTAATTGCTGTTCTTTTTATTGCCTGTATCAGCCATTTACCTTCATTCCTTAAAGTTCAACCTACTTCCGACATTTTTATGCTTGACATCTATAAAAAGGAAATACATTTTACTTTATTTTATTTAAAATTTGAAAATTATAGAAATTTAAAAAATATAATAAAAAGGTTAAGAGGTTCAGGACTAGGAGCAGGAGTGTGCAGGAATCCTTATTGATTCTCAGGAAATGCCAAGTGATTTTTCGAGAGTGTTAAAGACTATAAAATTCCCCAAAATTATTTCACTTAATGTCACTGTACTTACACCCCCCTCCCATCCAATCCATGATGAGAAAATCCGTAAAATCCAAACAAAATAAGAGAATGTACATTTACACATAATTACACTAAAAGAATACACATCCAGTACACTTAAATTAATTCACTGAACACAAAAATTTTGTACCATTTACAAAGTTTAAAATCAAGATAAAATGCGACTAAACCTTATGTCTAGAATTTTTATTCTCATTTTGATCAAAAGCCATGACTTCGATTCTAGAAAATGTCTAAAATTTAAGGCTTAAGATTAAGGGCTCTTAAGACATTGAATCTTGCTTAATTTGTGTCTATTGACTATGGATCAAATTTAATACAAATCTGAAATATTTGAATTTTCAAATGAGAGGCTGTTCAAATATTGTCCCCTAAAAACCTTTTTAAAATACCCCAAAGAAACTGAAACTTGGGGAATATTCATTAATTGATGTCTAATACCTAACCCTAATACCTATTGTTAAAATTTCATAAAAATTGGAGGTATCCGAATTTTCACAAAGGGCTTCCACACCCTTTTCGCATAAGTCTAAAATTAAATGTAGCCCACATTACGACCAGTTACACCTAGAAACAGTGTTCCAAAATTCATAATGATCGGTTAATTAGTTTAGCAATAAATCCAACACAGAAATATATAAATATATACACATACCTAACTTTATCTAAATAGATATTAGCATTAAAACATCAAATTTGTTAACTGAAACATCCTCAAACACTTGAAAAACATTTAGTAAAAAAAAAAAAATAATATATGTAGTATAAATAATATACAGTAATTACATATTAATAATTTATACATCGGATATAAAGATAGATGATATATAATAGAAATATGACTATTATAAGATAAAATAATAAAAGAAACAAAGATTTCATAACTTGTAAGAATATAAGCATTAGATGTAGACTTTAGTTAAGCAAAGGAACCAATAGCATTACTGGTCTAGTGACAGTATTATTGCTACTACAGTTATTTGTATATTGTAGATGCAGTTTACCATGGAACAACTTGATCATTTTGATTGCCAATTCAGTTTATACAAGTTGAATGTAGCCGACTCTTTCTGTTACCTGGGAGATATGTTTCCAGCGGGTAGTGGCTTCAACCTTGCAACCATGACACGTGTGAAGACATCAGGGAGCTGCTACCAGTTTTCACATCACGCCATCTATCGTACAGGACCCGTGGTCAAGTGTATAGCACTTGTGTGCGGAGGGCTATGCTCCATGCCAGTGAAACCTGGGCACTGACAAGACCAGACCTTCAACGTCTGCAGCGCAATGACAGGGCAATAGTTAGACGGATTTGTAACATCATGACAAGAGATGCTTCCACCATGCAGACAGGTAAGTTACTGGGGAAACTGGGTCTTGCAGACCTCGATCTCATCTTG
Organism: Sepiola atlantica; assembly: GCA_963556195.1. NCBI lineage: Eukaryota > Metazoa > Mollusca > Cephalopoda > Sepiida > Sepiolidae > Sepiola > Sepiola atlantica. Next base: position 70,773,889 of record OY744532.1, on the reverse strand, counting down.
AGGGAGAGAAGACTCCGCTGGTATGGCCACGTGGACAGATCCAACAGTGCAATCAACTGTGAATTAAACCTACAAGTCTCTGGTAGGCACGGAGTTGGCCGGCCAAAGTTGTCTTGGAAGGAGCTGACAGAGAGATCGCTGAGACTGGAGGCTCTTAAATGCTGACCCTCAGGATCAACAAAAGTGGAGATGAGGACTGCCATGCGTGTAGCTAGCCAGCTGTCTGGAGGGGGGGGGGGGTCCACTGGTGTGGACATTGCCTCCAATCCTGCACGATAATCAGAAGACCGATGATGAAATTGTTTTTAAGAGTAAAAGTAATGATACTAATAATACAAACAATGATAATTATTACAAAAGACTTTTGTTTAAATATGCTTCACCACCAGCTTTCTTTTTCTTGGCTATAGTGACAGGAGGGAAATATATACATATACAAATAAATACACATTGGTGTTTATTATAGGAGGAGGAGGAGGAGGAGGAGTATATATAAACACAGAGACAATTTAAATTCTACCAACGAAACCAAACGAGTTTGACATACCATATTTAAATTGAGGCCATTGTAAATTTATAACAAACAATTGCAAGTCGTTTATTTCTCACTTTAAAAACATTTGTATGAAGTCTGTATGAGGTGACGAATGGGGAGGGGACTGCTTTTATCAAGGGTTTTCACTTTTTTTTTTTTTTTTCTAGATTATTTTTATTTTTGGAGGACGTCTTGAAATAAAACTTCTAAAAAATTTTTTTAAAGAATTAGTTCAAAAAGAAAAAAATAGCATTTTCGGAGATGAAGTTGATAATTTGTATTTTTGGGACTACTATTCTCAGATGCATCTTTTCGAACTTAGAAACTGTTTAGTCAAACAAGTTCCAGAGTTTGACTAGAAGATTCCAAGTTCTAAAAGATACACCAGAATAAGGTAGTGGTGGACTGAGATGCAATCCGAACGAACACCAAAAAGCAAATGGCTTGAATTGCTACCCTCTTTCATCCTCTGCTTCATTGAGATACGCTCTCCTCTTCAATTCCAAAAAGCAGCGGAGATTCACAGAAATGTGTTAACTCAATATTTTCCAACCAATGAATATCGTTTCAAAGTCAAAATCTAACATGTCTATGTTAAATTGGCAAGTTGACGCGAACTTTAAGACCCCTATAAGAACCTCGCAAGACCCAAGAATATCTACTCTCCCCCTCAGCCAAAGAAAAAAAAACGCTACAAAACGTACATACAAACTTTCCTTACCTCGTGCACAGCTACTCACACACTGACAAGAAGTCCAGCGAACAGAAACAAATAACTACCCACTTACACGCACTAACAAATATGGAAATACACATCTTTAACCCTCGTGTCTGCTTATTTACTGAACATTTCTACCAAAGAACACAAGTTGTATAAACTTTACCAATAAACATTTCTTCACTAAAACTAACTTTTATATTCATGTAAATTTGTAATTCTATAAATGTTTTGTTGATTAATGTTTTCCTTCATTTTTCATTCACAACGCTATTTATGTTAAGTTAGCACTTGCTAGCTGGTGACCCTAATATTCCTTTCAAATTGCCATTTCATTCCATTTCAGCGTAAACGCTGCGAGTCTAACAACCTAGATGAGAATAGTAGTCCAAATAAATCCAAATACAAAGTGTTTTTAATGTTGCTGCAGGCCAATTTAAAGTGCAATTTCTCGCCACCTTTAATACAAATCTAAAAAGATAGGGATGAAGGCTAGGGATGGGGGGGGGGGAATAAAAATACTGAGAGAAGACAAACAAACGATAAAAGTACAGAAAAAACAAACAAGATAGAAAAACTTAGAGACCAAACTTTTCAGGAGGACATGACCCACCTTAGATCACCTGGGAGGAGGAGGGGGTATTTCCTAAGGATTAAAAAAAATAAGAAAACAATAAAGAGGGAGTTATGGCATTTTAAGTTTCTGCCTCCTTTCACTAAATTTATTCGCAATCAATACTGTGAGAATGTAGGTTCTCATGATATGACGCAGACATTTTTTTTATATCTCTATTTTGAAACATTCATGCATCTCTAAGAGGCTCCATCCGTCGTTGGTCTGTAACTTCAGTTCGAAATAGAATTTTCATCATTAAAAACACAGATTGAATAGACGCATCTTAAGTATGGATCTGTACATTCTTTTTTATTTATTTTTAATTAATTCTTTACAATTTGTATTATTTGGATTACTGTTCTCATCTTGGATGTTATTCTCACAATGTTTCGGCCGATGCAACCTTTCACCTCCTTCGGGTGTGTCTTGTCGAAATCTAGAATTTTTATGAGTTCAACAAGACATACCTGAAGAAGGTCGGAGGTTACATTGGCTGAAACATTTTGCGAATAACATCCAAAATGAGAACAGCAGTTCCAATAATCTCATCTGTCCCATCATCTGGATGACTGTTGGGGCACCAAAGATGACCTGGCAACCAGTTTTCTCCAGCCCTTCTGATTTTCTGCCTTCCTGATAATACTAATTGTCAACCCTAATCTAAAATATTCTGAGACATAATTCTTTACAAATAAAATAATTTAGTAAATGTTCATTGTTTTTTTAAATTATTTTTTTATACAAAAATGCATTAAATCATTTAATAAAATTTAAACTCATTACTTTTCTCTTTATTTTGTAAATAAAATTATCTTGTCACCCAGCGATTTTCTCCTGATATAATAACAAATATCAGAGTGGAAAAACGTAAGAGTAAATTTCTGTTCGTTCTTTTTAAGTTATTTATATACCTCTTTTTATATAATGGTGGCTCTAGGCTAATAGGCTGCAGCACCCTCTCCCCTTCTAACGAAAATGACGAATTACATGTAATGGGAGCGGTGGTACTAATCAAATAGATGGAGATATCATCTAGTATACCACAACTCACGATAGCAAGTAAAAATAAAAGGAGTGAACGTGACAACAAAAAGGACACAATTCGTGTGTAACATAAAAAAAGTGATTTATTTCTGCAAATAAATACAACCTATTGTTCAGAACTGAGCAAATAGAACTACGAATCGCATCAAAGTAGTTTGTTAAAAATAGTGTAGTCATGAAAACTACTAAAATCGCTGTGTAGTTTGATGAGATTAAGACTTGTCCTGAAAAGGACAGTTTATCACATGTAGCCGTTAAGATTTGTCGTCTGCATTCAAGAATTGCTGTTGCCATGATGAAGCCGTCTCACTGTGTTGACAAGCCGAATGCGGCTGCTGAATTCATCTCATGGGGAAATATTGCAAAGGCTCAGCTTAGAGTATTGCTACCGGATAGGTTGGTGGGGTGACAGGCGCCCATAGTGAGCCAGAACTCAAAATGAAGTAGGGTGTCTAAAATGTGCCGTCTTATATAGTATTCGGCCAACTGGTGGTGGTGCCTTGATATTTTGGATTGGACGAGATAGAATTATGTTTATTTCTGCCACAGTCTGTGGAAGTGATTATTTTCTCTTGCATCTCCAGTATTAGGCTATTGACCAGATGTGCGGAACATATTCGATTATTTTTTTTCATCGGGACGTAGTTTGTTAAACCAATGTCAGAGTATGCAGGATAAAAGTGTTGTAGAAAAGTGTTGATAAAAGTGTCAGAGAAAAGCGAAGTAAAAAAAGTGTCATAGAAAAGTGTCGTTAAACCAAAAATTAGATTCTAAACTAATTTTTAAATATTCATAATCTAACATATAAAGTTATTTTGTTGTTTTTATTCAAAATCAGACCCAAATAACAATCCGCCTGACATATTTAAGTCAAACTAGCCTATTTTTTGTTTCTTACTTCTATTCTATGACTGTTTTTTCTGAAAATACTTATTCTGGATAAAAAAACTTAGTGTAAATAATTTATTTTTTCGCCCAGTATAATGAAAGAGAGGTAACAAAAACTTTTCGTTCAGTATAATGAAAGGGAGGTAACAAACTTTTCTGGAGAGTAGTTTCCAAAGGAAGCCATTAAAATTATTAGAAATTTCTCATGTATTAGATTGAAAGTATTGGAAGTTATTTACATTCCAATAAATTTATACAGAGATTAAATATTACCGTAATAAAATTAATTATATAAGCAGAAACCTGCACACTTTCCGTAGACTTCAGCCATCACTGTGTGCATGTAAGCAGAATTCGTTCATTCAACCATATTTCATCAATTTGATTGGTTGATCAGAAGCATGGAGATCATAAATTGCAGGAAGGTTGGCCGGCCAAGGAAGACTTGGGAGAAAGTGATTGGACAAAAATAATATTGTGTTGAAATGTTTGGAGCATGATTACAAAATATTAATTATGTCATAAATTTTGTATTGTACCGAGTTATAATATACGAGTTCAGTATGATATTAAGTGTAAATTTTACCTGCAGTATTTATTTGTATCCTGGAGATTTGTAATTTTTTTTTATATAAAAAAAATCGTTGTTTTACAATCTCCTTGTGATATAACTAAAGTTAAAGATATAGAACTAAACTTTTCTTATATATATATATAAATCCATAACTTTAGTTATAGCACAAGGAGATTGTATAACAACGATTCTTTTTATATTAAAAAAGAAATTACAAATCTCAAGAATACAAATACTGCAGGTAAAATTTACACTTAAAGTCATACTCAGCGAATACACTGAAGAAGGCTGAAGGAACAGCCGAAAATTCTGTTCTTTTAGAAAAAAATTTTTTTTTTTTTTTTTAAAAAGACATTTTGTATTCCTATACATCAACAAATAAGAAATAAATAAATAAAAGATATAAACATTTATATATTGTTCATATTAATTTTTTATACATACATATATGATTAAAAAAAATAGAACTAATATTCCAACGTAATGGAAAATTAAAAAAGGAAAACCAAAAATATTATTTATGCATTCATTTATGCCAAGGATTTAAATTGCATTTTTTTTTCCCTTAGTGCATAAATAACTAACAGCTTCTTTTGAATATATATTGGGTATTTAGATGTGGATGGCTAGATTTCCTTTCTCTCATCTTTTTGCCTATCTGGTACCAAACGTACTTAGGTATTTTTATTCGTATACGATTTGATATGCAAACTACCAGATCGCAAGCTATGTCTGCGTATTTCTGTTCTCGTTTTTTTTTTTTTACGAGACTATTTCCTTTCATGTTAGCACTTTGAGTATCTCGCATGGTGGTTAAGTGCTTTTTGTGAAATAACTGAATCTACATTTGGTTACGGGGGAGGTTGATCAGTACTGTAGAAGAGCCTTGAATTTAATAACCGTTGGTTATTATTATTATAAATAGTTACATAGTAAACAGCTGATGATCCCTTTTTCTATTTCACGATTTAAGGTAAAGTGCACGGTTTCACTATTGATAAAGTTAGGTCCCCTTTTGTATTTTTTAATTTTCCAACGGTAAGTTACATAAGTTCTTAGTCTGCAACATGCGGATTTAATATTTCTAGGATTTAAATTTCTAATATATCCGTCAGTGAAAACAAAAAAAAACAAGGGTTTCAAAGGCAATCCAACGTTCAACCACTCTGCATTCCTCTCTGATCTCCCAATATCAATGCAACTCTTCAATCCAAAAAGTGCAGTTTTTATACTAATCAACCCATCACCTATGCAAATTGACTACCAACCAGGGCCATCTAGCTTTAGAGACTCCAAACAGCCAATCTGCAAAGGGGGAAGAACTCAATTAACAGATATTGTTATTTTGGGAGTCTTAAACCTATTCTCCCAAAATTCATACTTTACTTAAGCGTCCAGTCTTGCTTGCAAACACAGCATACCACCCGCTGCCTCTTCGAATAACGAACCGCACTTGGCTCAACGTCAGCAGCCTGGGGTTCTCCCTTTCAACCTCATTACAAAATTACCTTTTTTTCTTTGCATACAAATGACAAAAAGCTTTCGAATATGTATATTAACAAGATCAAAGATGAGAACAAGATATGGCAAGAAAAAAACTTACAAAAAACTCAGAAACTGAGAGATTCATCTCTCTCAGTCCAAGATGACCTGTTTGCTGATGCCATGAGTTTGATAAATATTTTTGATGACCAAGAATTTATCTTAGCACAGAGAGAGAGAGAGAGAGGGGGGGGGAGGGTTTAGGTAGTGCTGAGATGAAGCTTCAATGTATGGAAGAAGGAAGACTACAAACAGATGAGAAAAGAAGATAACAGAATTTAATGCATCAACTGCAGCTGCCAAGTATGAAAGGAGAGTAGAAAGTGGACCTTGGGCTTACTTTCGTCAGCCTCGTAACTCTCGCTTCCCTTATTTTGTCCTTTAGTCCTCACATTCCATGAGTAATGTTTCTGACAAAGGGGGAAGAATTTCTGTTTTCTGGGTCGGAATCTATCTAACACTTATTGTTGGCTAGTTTTTGATCTTAATATAGTATATTTTTAGCTCCTTACATCAAGTGGCTTCATGCATTGTCTGGGGGTGATTTCTATTAAATTTAAAAAAAAAAAAAAATTTTTTTTTTTTTTTTTTTTTTTTTTAAATCAGTTCTGACAGCGATGACAGTTGCACTGAAGACAAACAAGATCTATAATAGAAGCGATACTGCAGCAGCAAAACATTGTAACTGTTGAGATGGCATTGTCTTTAAATCATACAAAAATCAGTGACCACAAAGAAAGCGACATGAGTTTCCCAAGCTTTGGGCCATAATCCATCTGGATTTGCCATAAACAAAGTTAGTTCTACATGTCGTGAAGCAACAGTTCAAAATATAAAGAGCAGCTTCGTGGTCAATGTCACTGACTCTTCAGTTGAACAGTAAAATTATCACTGCACTAACTGGCAATGAAAACACACCGAGCAATTTGTTGTTGTATTTCAAGCAACGATCTCATGAAATAACTTGAGTATCAAAGATTCCCACCGAAACAGGCAAAGCTTACTTAAGTGCGGCTCTTCAGATCATTGACATCTCAAAGACAAAATCCAGTTCATACATTTCAACATGAAAAAAAGGCAGGTGCATGCATCCTATTACAGAAATAGCTTGAAAAGCTACTAATCTCATATGCCATCATGTCCAGGAGTTGATAATTATGACGGCTTTCAATTTAACGAGTACTTGAAACAGGTCAAAAATTAAATTCTTTGAATGTTTTCATCAAGCATAGAATTATGTTGAACGGTCAAGTTTGCTTACATTCTGTCCACAAATGGCAAACCTGGTCAAGTTTTTACGACACCAATTTAAGGAATTCCAGCCTCAAGATGACTACAGTGACTACTATGTATTTTAGTTCTCACAATACTTGACGATAACGATCAGTCAAACAATGTTCATATAAATGTCCGCAGGATGTGTTAGATAGCCAAAAATCATCTACAATCTGAAGATTTACCTCAGTTTGCAATCCCGATTCATCGTGTGCATCAGCAATAACTTCTCCACAAAGTGATCTACAGGATCTAGATGCATATCATCTGCTAAACAAGTCATTTGCGTCACAAAAACTTTGCTGTGCAATCTGTGGCACTAGAGTGAAGTCCTGGCTATATTTAAAGTCCTGAAGTTTCTCACACTGACAAGACAGATATTTGCAACACTGTCAAAGTGTCGTGTCCATCGTCCTACTCCTCGAATTGAATCATTTGCTTCAAGTGTTGTGACTCAAATTACAGTGTTACACTTTGTGTCACAGACCACGAGCAACTTCTGCAGCATCAGCATCCGTAATAGTAATAATCAGCAATACATATTTAGTTGTAGAAGTTGAAAGTTGTTAATGATGCAGCTGAAAGAGGAGTCACACTGACTGAACATTTCAATTCGTCCATTACAAATTAGGAAGAGCAGAAACAGGACTACCTCCAGATCATTGAACAACATCGTCAGCATTTTTCATGCGATGAATGACCTTACTGTTCTTGCAGTGTTTGTATTTCTCATAATAAAATTAATTTTTAAAAATCTTCAAAATATGATATTTATAGCTACTGTTGCCTCACAACTGGAATTTTAAGCAAAGTTAAGCAAAGAATTTGGCTTTATATGAATATAAATTTATGTAAATACGTTTTTTTTTTTTTTTTTACTATTGGACTTTTTCTCTTATTCCTAGCACCTGCTATCCACGCTAACACAACACACAAAATGGCAACGCCTGTAGAGGAAAAATATATCCGAACACGTCGCTAAAAAATGTAAAAGCTAGGATATAAAATAGTTATTTGGTACCCTCACACACACAACTAGAAGAGATGAGAGGTTTAACCAAATTAACCCGGTTTTCTGGTTTCACTTGTATACAGAAAAATGTTTTTTTACAAAACAAAAACTGTTCAGTGTTACTATTACTACCAAACAGCCATATCTAATGAAACACGGTGAAAAAATTTTTTCAGATTTTAATAAAATTCAATTTTATCAATATTTGTAGGAGAAAAGATTGGAGAAAAATATGATAGAAACATTTAATGACTTATTAGAATCTCGATAATAAAGATAATCATATTCGGTTTAACATCTGTTTTACAAGATGGCATGCGTTAGACGACTTTTAGAAATTGACTTCCAAACTAACCTATCCCCGCTATAAAAGATCCATCTTTGCCTTGCGTTTAATTTGAAAATTAAGGAAACATCAAAATCATAGGTTACTAGTGAGGATTGAACTCGCGACTTAGAAGAAACAGAAAAACTGATTATTGCACTGTAATATACAAATCCACCTAAATAAGAAAAAGGTGAGACAACGAATTATCTGGATTCTCATTGGTTAAAAAGAATTAACTGAGGCTATTTAATGTTTGAAATCTGCTGACTTGGGAGTGAAGGCGAAAAAAAATCAGAAAGGAAAGAAGTCAAAGAAAATGTCCAGTGATTGTGAGCCGCATTATTTTATTGATTGTGGCAACGAGCTTATTATTTTCATATTTATCTGATGAAATTGAGTTTTAAGTCAGAGAGTAAGCAGTGGCAAGATAGAATTTCAACCCTGCTTCATATTCCCCCACTTCAAGAAATAAATATATTAATACCGTCTATCCAGAACCATGCCCAAAATTTGTATAGTTCATTGTATGACACATGTGTCAATTTTCACTAAAATATGAAAATAAATTAACAGGATAAGTCAAGAACAACTAACCTTATATCATCTGTAATATGGTAACAAAAATGATGTCGGATTTTCTTTTTACTACCTTGTTTATGCAGTAGACCCCCCCCCCCTCCCAACGTAAGCGATATAGAATCGACTGTATCATGCATAACGGCTATAATGTGAAAAAAAAAAAAAAAAAAGCCAGTTATTCACATCTGCTAACTCAGAACTAAGCCCCCACAGCGACAAAGTTCAGCAAAAAGATCCAAAAGAGACGGCGACCGGCAAAAAAGATCCAAAAGAGACGGCGACCGGCAAAAAAGATCCAAAAGAGACGGCGACCGGCAAAAAAGATCCAAAAGAGACGGCGACCGGCAAAAAAGATCCAAAAGAGACGGCGACCGGCAAAAAAGATCCAAAAGAGACGGCGACCGGCAAAAAAGATCCAAAAGAGACGGCGACCGGCAAAAAAGATCCAAAAGAGACGGCGACCGGCAAAAAAGATCCAAAAGAGACGGCGACCGGCAAAAAAGATCCAAAAGAGACGGCGGCCGGCAAAAAGATCCAAAAGAGACGGCGACCGGCAAAAAGATCCAAAAGAGACGGCGGTCGACAAGAGTTGTATTTGCAAATCTTACAATTTAATTATTAAAAGATTTGCAACACTGTTCGAAGTGCTCCAAGATGTTTCATGATTCAATATACCTGCATCAAATTCTTGATTTGTCTATTTTATGGGATATCAATCTTTTTTGAATGCTAAAATAATACCTATGGTAAACGATTCATTGAACACCAGTTGCTATTTTTACCAAAACTTATTTTACGTTGACTCTTTGAATCCAAACAAGTTGTACAAAATAGACAACTTTTGTCTATGAATTGTTTTTAATTAAAATGTTTTTTAACCTAAAATATATACATGTGTGTGCAGGCTATCTACTTTTAAATTATTAGACCTAAGAATGTGACGTTATAAGATTAGAAGAATCATTCCCAATACAGATTTGGTTATGGGAGTCATATTTATCGGTTTTAAATCCCGATGGAGTACGAATCCAAGTTTTTATTTTACTTTTAATTTTAGTGAAATTTAAAACCAAAAACTTTTTTTTTAATTTTTAAATGAGAATTGATACTTTGCATTCGGACTACTATTCTCATTTTGGTTCTCATTAACATTTCAACCGATATAACCTCCGACCTTCAAGCACATCTTTTCGAACTTTGAAGCCTTCTACTCCAACTTGGGAACCTGTACAAAAGTAATTAGCGTAATAAGTAGTATTACTACACATCTAGACAAGATTAGGTTTAAAGCTCACAAAATTCTTACTAGTCAACAGACACATGGCCTAATAGTTAAAAGTGCTGGTTACAATCAGTTGTAAGTGAAACTGTTCTTGTGGTTGAAGGTTCAATCCTTACTATAGGCAATAATAACTAAAGATAACATAAATGAACACTTTTACCGGGTCATGGGTGATGTAATAAAAACAGTTTACTCTAATAATCGTCATATTCGGTTTAATTTCCGTTTCACATGCTGTCATATGTTGGACAGCTTTAAGAAATCGATTTCCAAACTAACCTATCTCTGACCAGGTCTTTATTTATCCTTCTTTCTCTCAAGTCAATTATTATCACTTTCTATTTTCCTTGGCCTTTCCCTGTGAACTGGACTTGCTACCTTAACTGTTCTACATCTAACCCAAGAACTGTTCTCCTGTTTTACACACATCTCCCTATACTGTCCAGATTTAATATTTCTCCGAGGTCATCAGATCGAAGCCTGTCTTTAAGACTAACATTACACATCCATCATATCATTCTCATAAGTTCTCTCCATGCAACGCATGTCCTCAACTGACCAGGTTTCACCTCCATACATCATCACACTGCGTACACATGTCTGATAGACTCTTCCCTTGGTCGACACTGGTAATGACCTGCTAGTTAGTAAAGGCAGATGTTCACTGAACTTGCTCCATCCACTTCTAACTTTTGCAATCACGCTAGCACCTGCTCCACCAAGGTAACAAAACTTCAATAACCTCAACAGCTTCACCATCCAAATACACTTTCTCTTCCATCTCCATTGTCTTACATTTCTTGCATACAAACTGGTTATCCTCTCTCAACCTATCAGTAATTCCACTGCACGTATGTACCCAATGCATACAAGTACCACAAAAAAATTTAGTTTCACCAGACTCTTTCCACAAACTGAACAGGGGAAGGTTCCTCTTCTTGGGAGTTTCCAACACTACAACCACTAATCATCACTTTGGTCTTGGTATCATTCTCTCTCAGACTTTTACTTTCCATAACATTCCTCCAAGTCTCCAACTTAACAAGTAGACCTTCCATTATTTCACAGGCAAACACTAAATCATCAACACACAGTATCTCTTCCGGACAACCTGTACAAAAGTCCCCAAACAATCCTTCTAAGACACAAATGAAAAGCAACCCAGTACAAAACTCTGATGTACTCCTACTTTAACATTAAAGCTGTCACTAAATGTGCTGTTAATTCTAACACGACTGAGCATTTCTGTACATTGCTTTAGCAAACTTCATCAGCCACTAATTTGACGCTAGTTTACGCAAAGCCCACCAGACGACATCTCTTGACATTCCGTCAAAAGCTTTCTCTAGATCCACGAAGGCAAAATACAGGTCATTAAGGTACTTCTTTTGCATTGGTCTCGGGACAAATATAGCACCAGTGGTACTTTGTCCAGTCATAAAACCAAACTGCATTTTATCCATGCTTATCTGAATTCTTATTTGCTTTTACGATCTGATTTGTCAAGTTCGCGATCATTTCAATGCCCGTTTCACATGCAGCCCTTAAACTTTCTTCACCTTACTCATAGCTTCCCATAACATTTCTTTCTCAATTCTTACAGCTGGACCGGATACTGTTTCTGCAACTTCCTGGTTTTCACAGTTCCATGAAAACAGTATTATAATAGTGGCATATCCGTACATCCTTCTTGTCCTGTTCATTTGTTGGTAACACTCCATTGTGATTTTGAATGGACTTCAACAATATCCACATTTGTCTTTGCCACCTGTTTAGCTATTCTGAATACTTCATTCTTTTGGTCATCTCTTCGTAGTATATCTGGAAACTTGGTTTTCTCAGCCTCCTTCTTGGCTTTGTATATTGTTCTTCTTGCTTCCCGATGCACATCCTTATTCACTAAACCTTTTTATCTACTCACTCTGCTTTTCCGCTTTTCTTTGATACACTTCTCAACTTCCTCATTCCACCACTATGTCACCCTATACTTTGAGGGTCCTTCCGTCCACCCACATGACTGGTCCGTTACCTCCAACAGTTCATTCTTCAGCATCTTCCATTGTTCTTCCACACTTCCTGTAGTGGATCTGGTAGCTCAACGCTCCATCACTTGGTCTCTAAATCCACGTTTCACATGTTCTTCATTCAACCTCCACACTTTTCTCTTGGGGATAAACTTTCTCTTTACCTCATGAGCTTTATTCAGTGTAAAATCACAAATAAACAGTTTGTGCTGTGTCACAATTTCTTCATCAGGTACTACTTTCACATAACTCAAGAGCTTTCTGTCCTTTTTATTAACCAACAGATAATCTACTTGAGTCTTTGTTGTACAAGATTCATATGTAACAAGATGACTTTCCTTTTTCCTAAAAGGGTATTTGCAACCAACGTGTTCATTGCAAGACTAAATTTTAAAATTATTTCTTCTGTATTCTTATCACCATATCCATTTCTTCCCTGTACACCCTCAAAATCACCAGATGTCTTTCCAACATGACCATTCAGATCTCCAACCACAGCAAATACTTCCTTACTAATTACTGCAATAAGCCTCTCATAAAACTCATCTTTCGCATCTTCACTCAAGTCACACTGTGGTGCATAAACAGATATTGCTATGCATATTTTCTCACCAACCATCAACTTCATCAGTATGATTCGTTCACTTACACGATTAACTTCAATCACTTTATCTACCCATCTCTGAAATAAAATAAGAACACCACCTGTTTGTTATGTATATTTTCATTTCCAATCCAATACAGCTAATATCTAGCATTCTTTCCCCACAATCATTCTAGCAGATTTACCTTTCCAACAAGTTTCTTGCACACAACAAGAAACTCAACGATCTCACCAGACCTTCCACACAAGCTTCCATCATTTAAACTACATAACCTAAAATGCAACCAAATTTCTTTGCAAGTCATTTCCTTATTTGAGGTGAGATTTTTATAGGCCAGCAGCCTTTCCTGACACCTACCCAGTGACGTGATGGGACCAGTACTTTTATCGAGACATTATTTCTAAGTGATTGCTTACTAACGCTAAAGAGTGATTCACCTGCTCGTTTTTGTTCTTCCATAAAAAAAAGTAGAATTATTCACTGGTTCTGTGCTCTGCCACCCACTGCGGAGTTCAACTTCTGTTGGGAATATACCAAGAGGATATTCCATACGCCTTGGTTGAGACGGGGGATACGCAATCAGTGTACTACTCGCACTAAGTACTAGTTTCAGAATTTGTACCCAGAAACTAATATTTAGTAACATGAAGCAATGATCCAGCATTTTGTTTCCTTGGTATGATTGACCCTCAGCCACCGCCTTCTAACGTCTAAAAGTTACAGGGGGATGGGTGTCTGATCGAAAAAGAACCAGGTTTAATAGTAGTACAATCAGGATTAGCTTTCTTTTCTTATTTTTTGCTAGGGCATAGCGGAACTAGCCGCTTGGTCAGATTGAGCTTCTTTCGATATCCTGTCTTGCCAAAATAAGGGCTAAAGTTAGCCAATCAAGACACAGATTACTCAGCTATCCGGAGCCCATACTTAGATGTAATTCTATAAAACGGTTGAGTTTGAAAAGATGCACCTGAAGAAGGTCGGACGTTACATCAGGTGAAATGTTGTGAATATAACGACCAAGAGGAGAATAATAATCTCAATAATTCAAATAATACAAAAACAGATTTGATTAAATTGTTATTTATTTTAAGACACTCAATGGAACATGAACTCTAGTTTTTTTTTTTTTTTTTTTTTTTTTGTTGTCATTTTTGTTTTCTTACACCCATAACAGGAACTTCAGTCATGTCAGAAGCTCTATTTTCACAATGTTTCACCATAGGAGCTACTTCTTTAGATAACAATCCGCAGTAACTAAAGTAAATGATTCTAATGTTAGACTTCTGTCGTTGTGCAGAAAATTAATATTTCAAGTTTTAACGAAAAAAAAAAAAAATTTTAATTCTTTTAATTTTTTTTATTTATTCATATTTATTCTCAGGAGGCACCAAACATTTTTTTGAAGGCTCTGAAGTGTTTTGGTGTCTTTCACTTCCAAAAATGTTTCTATCTCATTAATTATGAACCTGGCCGAGGGAGAGGGGGGGGGGTACAGTTTTTTTATATTACCCAAAAAGGTTTTGTGTTTTTAATTCCTGAGAAGTTAAGTCGGCCATTTTTATTTTTGTCATTTTAGTGTTTTCATTTTGTTTTTATTGGAAAAAATTATTGGCAATGTGTTAATGCTTGATCGGAAATTATTTACAGCAAAATGAGTTTTGGCAGCATTTTATTGATCGCAAATAAATTAGTTTTTACTTAAAATCATGTTTTTGTAAAAAAAATTTTTTTTTTTAAATAAAATAGATAACAGTAAAAACAGTAAGTTGTGACAAGTTTAATCATCTAGATCAGGGGTAGACACCTTTTCAGAGTGAAGGCCAGATGAGACTTTTGGAAGATGATCGCAGGCCGGAGTGAAAAACGAAATCTCAGAATTACTATATTTTGTTTACATGAATAAATTGTACAAAAATTGCATTGAACACTCTACAAATCTGATATTTTTTCTAAAGAGACTTCTGTATGTGATGTTATAAAAGGCGCCGACGAAGAGCCATTTTGGAATCATAAAAAATAATGACGGGGGAAGTAGCAAGTTGATCCAGCATTCGTTTTGACACACCTCACATAAGTTATGTTTCATGCCCTTTCCTCGTCTCTCGTTTCCTCTTTTTTAATTTTTATCTCAGGCCAAGGATTTGAAATTAATAGTTAAAGAAAAATGAAATATACATACATCATTGCTCACTGATATTTATACATTTTCATCCCACTGTAAATCTTAATTGAAACCTACCTTTACATCTATGTCACAAAATGATATGAGTTTTACTGGGAGGTTCGCGGGCCGGATTGCAATAATAAAGCCTAGCAGGGTGGCGGGCGCTAAGCCTTCGCGGGCCGGATGTGGCCCACGGGCTGGAGGTTGCCCGCTCCTGATCTAGATGAAACATGGACAAAAGATATCTAAATCAATCAAAGGAGGATAACTCCAGGTTTTTAAAAAGTAACATTTTCTACATGAGAAACAAGGTTAGCAATTGCAATAACAAAACATTTGACATAAATAAATAATAAAATTATCTCCCTTCTTAATTTATTTAGATACAGCAGCCATGTTTCTTTTCTCAGTCGACTTGTTTTGTCCACATTTTGCATACACGGTTAAACTTGCTATAACTTTTTTAATGTTTCATGAAAAATGAACAATAGTAAAGAACAGTTATATTTACATACATATAAATTCACGGACAAATCGTTTGTTGAAGACAAATGTAAAACAAATACATTAAGGTTCCAAGTCCAATAACAAAGGACACATGTTGACATGGCCGTAGATAGAAAAATATGCACAGATAGTTTAATTACTGTGTGTCGTTTGTTTCTTATGTTAGATAATGGCCCTATGGGAATGGACGTATCTGTTGGAAATCGGGTTTGACTTGCGCGAATTAGCGCGGGTGCAGTCGAGTGCAGATTGGGGCTTGTTCTCACAGTCAGAGCTGGCAGATGTGACAAGGTTACCGGTGACGAGACCCCAGACCAGGGTCAGTCTACACCTGCGAGAGGCTCTGTGACTTCGCGGGCCTGGCATGGGAAACAAAGGGATCTGTGACGTCACTCGTTCTCATGAGAAGCGAGTTTTTGGCAGTATGATTCGGAAAGCGAACTGAGAGGACGTGCAATTCACAATGTAAAGATAAGGAATATTTCCCTTCAGGGAAAACAAGCGCGAAAATCCTCCCCCCCCCCCCTCTCTATGAATAGTTAAGAAAACATTAATAACTAACTACGATAAAGTAGTGATTGCTCTCTCTCGACGTAGCCCAGTTGAAATAACAACGCTTGCAATAAATTAATTGAATTCAAAAGAAGAGTTTGTCTTCGGAATGCACCACATGGCTTTTATTGCAAACAGACGGCGTGGTTCTAGAAGAAAGAATTCATCCACTGGACGACACGACCAACCCTCTACACGACGAGTATACGAAACGCGTACTGCCGCGGTCCAAGCAGGAGTAGCGATGTAACACTTAAAGTCTAAAGACTGCTACTAGGAAAACATACTGTCAAAGCCTGCTAGGGTTTGGAAGACATCTGACGGAATGATCATCAAGACTTGTAAAATCCATACTCTGACGAGGAGCGGTGGATGCAACATCTGTCTGCTTTGAATGATGCACCAGAAAAGAGACTAAGATCTCATCCTAAATTCTGCATTTGAGTTGAAACAAGATTACAAACTCTTGCATTAGGAGAGCGCGTTCTGTAATGTTGACCGAGAATAAATCCAATCCTAGACTAATATTACCCCTTCTTTAGAAAGTTGGCCCAAACTGAAACAAACTATGTCAAGCAAAAGTTGAAACAAGTAGACAACAGGTTTACGTAATAATTATAAAAGTAAATATATAGAAACAAAGTTTCATTGGCAAGTGATGAACGAAAAGAAAACAGTCGTGAAACAAAGACAAGCAAAAATTTTGAAATACATTTAAAGAGTCATTCTAATGCTTGATGTTACATTTTTCTGTTACGAAAATTGTTTTTGTTTGACCTTTTTATAATGTTCGATATTAACATTTTTAGGTTTCAAAGAATTGTGGTCGGTTGAAAGTTCTTTTTTTTTCTTTTTTTTTTCTAAATCGGACCACGTGTTTGACTTTTTTGTCTGAGTTTGGTCACAAAGCAGGTCTGTTTTGTCCGTCTTTTACAAACAACAGAATATTACCAAGAATGTCATTAGAATAGTATGTTATCTGCTGGTGAGGTTTGTAGCTTTTGGTGAAAGATGCAAGAAGATGCCCAGGCTGTCTGAGAGTTGTGAAAATACAGCATCCCTGAGGAGAGAGCAGGAGGTACTTGCTGCAGTGGGAAATCTCAGGAGACCAAGCGTCGATTTTTTCGTTGTTGCTGTTGCTTCCAAATGCCGATAGATTCGGTGTATATTATCATGCACAAACTCTTCTCGTGAAACAAAACGTGTCAATTCGACTGCATGGAACAATATGTAGACTTATTTAGTGACTGCTATTTTGTGCAGGAAACCAGAAAATGTCTGCTAACCACTGTAGTGGGATGTACCTACTATATAATATACATCTTTTATTATTATTCTCAACAAGACAAGTGTAATGGCGTCAAATTTTGTTTGGCACAGACAAACGTCTATTATTATTATTAGTTTTGTCTTCTTACTCGTATAGAGGATGTTTATGGCAGAAATATTTTTTATCATTAATAGGTTAGAAAAAACTGTTTCATCAGATTTAGAGAATTTGTGAAATGGCTTCTATTTCTAGACAAGGAAAATTAAGTTACAACAAGTGGGTGACATAAAACCAGTTTATATTTCTGAATTTTTGAGATGAGGATTGATAATTTGCACAATTTTGGTTATTCGGACTACATTTCTCATCTTTAGTGTTATCACAACGTTTCACCCGCTGTAACCTCCGACCTTCAGGTGTATCTCTTCGAACTCGGGAATATTTGTTTGAACTCGAGAATCTGGACGGAAGTTCGCAAGGACTCGTGGCGCAGTGGATATAGTACTAAATTAAATTCAGTTCATAGTGATAGTCATCTGAAGGTTGATGGTTCAATCCTCATGGCTGACGGAACAAGAGCATGCTACCCCCGTGGATTAAATAAAGGGTTCCGTTCGAAATTCCATCCAGATTCCCGAGTTCGACAGAAATATTCCAGAGTTCGAAAAGATACATCTGAAGAAGGCCGATGGTTACAGCTGCCAAAACGTTGTGATGATAACACTTAAGATGAGAAATGTAGACTGAATAACATTATACAAATTATTAATCCTCCTCTCAAATATTCATAAACATAAGAAAAAAGTTGCAGTATTTTTTGGTACCAAACTTTATTCTGCAACGGAGGTAGCCAATTTTATCATGCACGTTTTAACAAAAAATGCCACTGAAAATGACGAATATTAGATGGTACTTCCTTTTCTGAGCGTTTTTATTTTAACGAGGGGGTCACCAGTGAAAAACTATGAATATTACAAGCAAGTGAGTTTAGTGTGTGAAAATAGGTAAATATTGTGAAATTCTCTTCAATGTCAACTTGTGAAACTGTTTATTTTTAGAGGGTTTTTTGATAAAAGTTGATGTAAACAAAACTTAATCTGACCAGAACATTTCAGCGCTGAAGATAGATATGCGTGAACAATGAATAAGTAAATGTCACTTACTGTGTGCTGTTTGTTTGAGAGTCTATGCGACTGAAATTTGTATTTGTGCTGATGATGTGACATTTTAATCAATAAATCTCAGTCTCAGAAACGATTGTACAATTCGTTTTCTTGTGTCGTTAATATATTTTTTCCAGATTACTTCCAGTGAGGTTACTATTTTCAGTGACGAATGATTTATTTTTTTAATGTTGATGTTTTTAACTTAATGCACACAATATGGTGCATCTCTATGCATATAAAGACAGTCTCATTAATATGGTGGGCTTAAACTAGAGTTTTAAATTGTCTTTAACAAAAAGATACAAATTGAAGTATTTAGTGAATGAAATCTTTGCCCTATTTTTTTTTTTTTGTATTTATCTCTCTCTCACAGCGGTAAGATGTGACACAAGGTCGGAAAGTGGGATTGAAAAGCCAGCACCCTAGAGGAAGAGCACTCTGGCCTACAAAAAATGCCTAGGCAGCCCCATCGGCATTCCCCATTAGGAACGCTTCAAACGATTAGCAATAAACTAACCCCTTCTCAAAAGGTGAGAAGGCAAAGCCTGGGAGGGTGGACCTCCTAGAACTGCACAGGACAAGGTGTAGCATCCATCGGAACAGATACTAGACTTTGATCTTAGCCAAAAGGCCGAGAAAAAGATGCCCTATTCTTAAATTATATTTCTGTCTGTTTTTACATAGTTCAAATCTGAGGATTTTTCTATTGATTTACGATTAAAAAAAAAAAATGCAGCTTGATCTCTACTGCGCTATGAATCATATCAAAAAGATTTAATGTGTTAGCTGTTGAAATGAATCTGTAAGTACATGAGGATGGTTACCATTTATTCTCAGGAAACGCATGATGTGCGTCGATAGGGTTAAATACTAACAATTTACAGAGATTTATTTTCTGTAATATCACTTTACTTACTTTGCCAGTTAAGAAGTGCGGTATGTCATACCCAATCCATGCCGAGTACATCCTTGAGCCCTACCCTCAAAAAAGACTTTGAATATTATAAAAAAAATAAAATATTAAAAAAAAAATTTTTTAAATAAAAAAAAATAAAAAAATATGGTGGGTGCAAAATGACATAGGCTTCCTTATTCAATACAAAGCAACGCTGGGTCTTCTAGCTAATAATAACTTGGTCAGTCTCCCTCTCTCATATATATATATGGGAGTCAAATGCTTAGACACACCAAAACAAAACAAAAAAGATGTCAAGGAAAAGGTCCGCCGGGCCTTTGTTTGAGAGAAGCTCAGCCATTGGCTAATAAAAATATTAACCCATGGGAGATAAATAACAACGAATTTGATTGGTTAGTCAGCTAGCTAGACTAAACATCTGTGGATATATAAAAACAAACAGTAACAATATCTGCATTTTGCATTACAATTCCCTATGGGGATGAAACGTGGACGCCTCTAACTTACCTGCAATAAATATATTTTCATACTTTTTCATACTTTACCACACACACACAATAAGCGACCTCTCTTGGCTTAAATAACACTAGCTCACTCCCCCCCTCTAATTATCTTATAACTCCAACTGCCACAATTTCCCCCCACGCTCTCTACTGTTAACTCAATTTTCCACCGCCACCATCTATTTGTATCACAATTTATTTTCTCATAAGTGGCCCTTCAGGCCTACCACCTTTTTTTCAAACATTTTCTACTTCTGTTATTTTCTTCAATCATCCTGAGAAAGTCTTGAAATAAAGACGGAACGTTGATGAATACATAAATATTTTTTTGTTTTTCTTTTTTCTATGTCGGAACACAATCTCCCTTAATCATATATATATATATATATATATAGATAAGAGTCATAGATCGTTATCACAATCAATTAAAAAAAACTACCAACCATGTATTTGGTAAATAATGCAAAAATGTTTATTTTTATTTCTGTTGACTTATAATTGTGGTGTACTTAGTATTTGTGCTGATGATGGGCATCTTAATTAATCTTCGTCTCAGAAACCTTTGATGTTAAATTCTTGAAACTAATATACTAAAACATGAATCTGTTATCATTTCTGTATAATTCTAAATTATCATATATATATATATACGCATTAAAGAGCATCTAAACACCCACATTTCTTCCTTCCATAAACACTTAATATCATGCGGCAACACACATCGCTCCATTAGTGTCCGCATCCTCAACTCCGTCCGCTTCGAATCTCGGAAGCTATCCTAATCTCTAAATTTCGTCCAACCTTGAATAACAGATTCGAGTTGTCTTCTCCCTTCATCCTCTGATTCTTACATCCTCACACTCTCACCCCCAACTTACTTACCTTTGTCTCCTCTTTATTTGCCAACGCCACCCACCCCACATCTTTTGCTTGCCTTTGTCTCCTCGGTATTTGCCAGCGCCACCCACCCCACATTTTTACACTTTACGTATTATAATTGTGGAATGGAATGATATGCACTTTATTTACACGCATTTAGACCTAGTGATTTTATGTGTATGCATATATTCATGTATGTGATGTATTCTCATGTGTGCGTATGTGTATGCTCTATAGAATAAAATAATAGTAGAAAATAAGAAAATTAAAATAAAGGAAATAAAAGATTGAAATTGGGATGAATAAGGAAAGAATAGAAAGAAATAGATAAATAAAGAGAATAAGAGGGGAAAATGAGGGGAAAGAAATGAAAAAATAAATTATAGTATTAAAAGAATAAATTAAATATATTAATGGATCATAATAACAAGGGAGAATTGAGGAAGAAGAAAATAAAAGGAAGAGAAGAAGTAGAGAAAAATAATAAATGTAAAATAGATGAATCTGAGTCAATAGATAGAATAAATTTATACAAATTTACTTCTAGGAATATGTTCCTCTTAAATTAACTATAAAAGATAAAAAGGAAAGAAGAAAAAGAATGTATGAATAAATAGTACATTTTATTTTTATTTTATTCTTATTTTTATTTGTTTATCTTGAGTTTATTTGTTTATTTTTTTAATTTTTTTTTGTCTTATTTATTTATTTTTCCATAGTCCCCCCCCTTACCCATAATCCCTTCTTATTCCCCCCCCTTCCCCTGTTACAACGGTCCCCTCCTTGGCTTTGATCCATTTCATAATTCAAATTCCTTCTCAAATTTCAAATCTCATTTCTAAATATATTTTTAAATAAGTTATCCCCCTTTGACAATAACAGCCCATACGTAAATTTTAAATTTGAATTGAATAAAGAGAATTCTATTTATATAGAGAGGAAAGAAAAAAAAAAGATTAATTAATGAATCATATAAAATAAAACATAATAAAATTATAAAAATTGGTATATTATTAAACAAATGTTTATAGTATTTTAACTTTAGTTATGTGATTGCTTAATGGAATTTTGACATCTTCTGCGTTCCTACTACCAATTGTTTTCTGCTGTATTTCGATGATCTGACACCGGTTTTTCCCGTTTTTCTTCGACCCATTCGGTCTTTTATTGTTGTCTTCTGATAATGAAAGTTTTTCTTTCGAAAATTTAAGATTACCCTTTGCCTAACGGTTACTTACCGGACAGTATTTACTATTTGGTATTTAATCAGTTTTCGTGAAATTATTAATAAATCGTTTTGAGTTTCACTTTCTCCCTGCGTTTATTTCTTTTCACTTTTCCATCTTACGGCAACCACATTGCATTGCTATAGCCTCGGACGACTAATCTGCACTTAGGTAAAAGATAAGAATAAAACATTGTAAAGATACAATATTTATTAAAAACATCAAAAGTTCAGAGCAAGGAGCCTCATATCCTTAATCCATGGATTTTCAAAGAAAACATTTCTCAACAGAGGATGGGGAAGCCGACAATGCGATTATAAATATTGTCGGCAACAATCAACTTTGAAAATTTTATATAAAGTAAAACAAAGTAGAAGTAAAGAACAAAATTAGGGCCAGGGGTGAAAAGTCTTATTTTGAGGTGTGAGCGTAAAGTCAAAGTGGGTGTTATCTAATAACACGTCAGGACAAAATGGAATAAAAATTTAAAAAAAAGTATCCGTTATTTAGGGACGAATGCTTGAAAAAGATATTCGTTTCAACCAGGAAGCGATGGTTGTTCGAAATCCTCAATTTTTTATATACACCGAACCATAACAAAAGAAAAAATTCCAGCAACAAACGGATACAAATACTACACAGGATAAATTGGAATTTACCAATTACCAAAGACCACCAACATCTTGCAAAAACTTTTGGACTCCTGAACAATTTAAGTATCGCTTTCTTTGAAAATCCATGGATTAAGGATATGAGGCTCCTTGCTCTGAACTTTTGATGTTTTTAATAAATATTGTATCTTTACAATGTTTTATTCTCATCTTTTACCTCTAAAATAAATTGCTCTATTTAATATATTGAGCTTTACACTATCACGATAGATTATTATTATTATTAAACAATAATTTAATTATCGTTATAATTCTACACTTAAATATTATTATATATATATATAGCACCTCTTTTTAGTCTCTTGTAAAGGTACTAGTACAGGGAGGTGAGTTTTTATAATGTAACAAGACCCCCTCCCCACAACCGCACTTCTTCACTGGCATTGCTAGAGTCACAGTGGCAAGAAGTCGAGGGCGACTAGTAACACAGCCAGGATAAGCAGAGAAAGACTGGTGTTATTATAGGAGTTTTCCTTTTCCTAGACTAGTTGCATAATCAAGGCTTGAGAATCTAGTCTACCCTACTATTGAATCCATAGCTGGAGGGAGAGAATATATGGATTCATTCGTTTCCAAAAGAGATTAGTGAAATTAATGCAGTCGCTCCGACTGAACGCAAATTCGGCACACCAAGCCCACAGTCCGTGCCTGTAATAATTATATAAGGCAATTTCCAGGAATAAATGTATAAATAAAATTTTAAAGTTTAGCTTTCCAAAAATGATTTGGAAATTATTTGAATATTAAAAATTGTCAGTTCAAGTGATTAACTCTTTTTACCACCCCCCACCAGGCCACCAGCGATATAAAAATGTAAATGCAATATTGAAACAACTCTTAACGTTGAAAGAACGATATTGGGAGTAAGGACGAGAAGATTTTCATGCTTATTTTTACGATTCGATACTGAATTTCACTTCCGGTTACTGGTTCGTTTTTAGTTGAATTTTTACGGTATCCATGTTGAGAATGGCTTTTCTAAATAACATTTTTTTTTAAAAGCCATTCTTAACCGGAAGTGAAATTCAGTACCGAATCTTAAAGATAACCATTTTTATTAACAATTATTTAAATAAGTCATTAACATGTTTTAAAATATATATATATATATATATATATATATATATATATATATTATATAATTATTTATTTAAAAACTATGTTACATATTTCAAAGACGTACCGCGGTTTCATTGATATGGCCGTTATAGTCTATTCAAATCATCAGCGACTCACAAAATGAAAACATGAAGAATGGAATTCAAAGATCCTTTATTACACACACACACACACATATATATAAATTGGAATCTTAGGAAGATATCTATCACCCCAGTAATTATAGAAACAACAGGACAAATGAAAAAGAATTTCAAAAACTATCTGGCAAATATACCCGGTGAACTGAGTGCAAGAGAGATACAAGCAATTGCACTTAAAGGGACGGTTAGAATCTTAAAAAGATCTGTCGGCTGAGTGTCTGAAATAGCCAGTGAATGTCTGGCATCCGGTAAGATACCCCATCCCCAGCAAAAATAAAAAGATAAGAAAATTTAAAAAATATATATTTGAATATGAGTTTGAATTACCTACTAGACACCATCCTCGAGTGTCTTCGATATCTCTGTAAAAGGGTTTGTCAGGACAACTTGACATGAGAATACTTACCCCTACAAGTTAACCCTGACCAAATATTCAAAACAACATAGTATTCGAAGCACAAATAAGATCCCTCAGCACTAAAAGGGATAGTGCACCTTCTCCTAGTGATGTTACCTCAAGTAACACCACATAGCTGGATACTCCACCAGACTAGATGAATTCTTGTCCTGGAACCGGTAAGACCAAGAGAAAAATATATAAGATAACATAGTTAACTGGTTAATTGAAGAGAGGAAAATTAATTTTCTGAACCTCTTTAGTAACTCAACGAGTGAGAAATAAAGAATTTTAATAGAATATTCGAATATCTATCTCATATGGCGATCAAGTGTTAGTCCCAGGAAGGGGCCCTTTGATTTCTGAGAACTTCGGCTGAAGTAAAATGAAACAAAAAATCAGTCCGGACTATGTGTTTGGATTAATGAAGCGCAGGCTGTGTTTTGCTGGGAAAAAAAAAGTCCTCCCTTAGAGGTGAACTCATATAGGTCCGAATGTTTGATTGCGAGTTAGGGAAAAAAAACGGAAATGGCCGAAGGAGTTTACGATTTGAAAGCCGCAAAAAAACATTTTTTTAAAGCAATGGTTAGGTTAGGGTTTTAACATTTTTAGCTTCTCGAAATAAAATTGAAAAAAAAATAAAGTTGATTCACGTAATGATTTGAAGGAAGTTTATTAAACCCATTCTTAACACGGTGGATGTAATCGAACCTAACCATGAAACAAAAGAAAAGTTGGTACTTATGTATATTAGGACCCAAGCTAACCCTAAATAACGCCAAGTCGATTTTAGTTTAGGTCTTAAGCTGCATAAGTACCGAAACACAGCTTGATTTAATGCCGGTACTTATTGAGTGTTGTTCGACGACGACTCGGACATTTCCGGTCTGTTGCGTAAATCGAAAAACTTGGTTCTCCAGAAGGGTTCGCTAAAGCGCTAACTTCCGGGTTATCCTGCAGTAAATTTCAAGTACGGATGATCAAAATGATAAAAGAAACTATTTTTAACGGAAAATGTAGAATTGTATTTTTATAATAAAATAAGTTGTTTATGAAAATATAACAAATCTTTTATAAAAAATCTATTTTATGAATCAAATGTTTAAATGTTTTCTTTCTATTGATATAAATAAAGTTTTCAAATGTCTCGTATTTTGTGAAACACCAACATGTGTTTTGATTTTTTATGAAAATATAATAAAATAACTTAGTTCTATTTTAATAGTAATTTTTAAAAGCAAATGTCTTTTGTGAAACAGCAACATAAGTTTAAGTATTTAAAAAGAATAATAAAAGCGGATACAATAAAGAATATTACCGAAATATATTTGTTTTAAAATAAAATAAAAATACAAGACATTTCAAAACTTTATATCAATAAAAAGACAGATTTATTAAAGATTTGTTATATTTTCATAAAAATATAAACAAACATATTTGATAATTTGTTTTGCTAACAACTTATTTTATTATAATAAAAACAATTCTAAATTTTCCGTAAAAAAAAAAACGTTTATTTTATCATTTATGATCATCCGTACTTGAAATTTACTGTAGGATAACCCGGAAGTCAGCGCAATCGCGAACCCTTCTGGAGAGCCGTCCTCTCCTATAGAAGTACGTAAAACGAAAACGTGCCCTTTATTAACCCATGCCTTATTTGACTGACAAATGAGAAAAATATAAAAATTCTCCATTTTTAAAATGCGCATGCGCCGGCATTCTCAACTCTCAAGAAATTGCCGAAATGTCGGTCCAATAAAAAATATTGGTGCTTCTGCTTTTTAGCCACATTCAAATATTTAAATAAATGTATAAACTTTGCTATGTACTTACGTGTTAGCAAAAAATAAGATTGTACAGAAAAAATACACAAATTCATCCAGTAGTTATTAAATTATAAAAAGAAAAAAAAACGATCTTAAGTTTTTTAGACATTTTCACTTTTACCACGTTAGTACATAAAGTTTATACATTTCTTTAGCTATTTATTTTGTAAGAGAAGCAGGCCTAACATGTCGCAGCTAAACAGCAGAAGCACCAATATTTCTAATAAGTTATAGCAACGAATCAAGAAGGGGAGATTATATACTTTATAAAGAATAAAAAAAGTTGTCGTTTAGTAACCAAAATGGCTGACAATGAATCGTCTGCGGTTTTCCGACCTCACAAATGAGTAAGTAAACCCAAATAAATTGTTTGGGACTAATTTCAAATTTACCTTTAAAAAAAGGAAATACAGTTGGGAAATTAGTCCAAAACAATTTATTTATTTGGGTTTACTTACTAATTTGTGAGGTCGGAAAAAATATCAAAACTGCAGACGATTCATTGTTCGCCATTTTGGCTGGGAAACGACAATTAACCAATATCTCACATATTTCGTTGGATAAAATTTTATTTCTGGTCTCAAAATTAACTTGTACTTTGCTTTTTAACCATTTTTATTAAATTATCAACTAGTATGTTTTAAACAAGCTCATAAATTGCTTAAATTTCGTTAATTTCCGTTAAAAATATTTTCGAGTAAAAGGAATGCTTAAATTTTGTGTAAAAAAATAAATAAAAATAGCCTCAACCGATTAAAACATTAAATTAAAGTTCGACTCTGAAGACTAAAAAAACTAAATTAGAATTTTTATTTCAGGGCAAGATATTCATTTTAAAGCCCAATAATCAATTTTACTCCAATTTGGGCGAAATAGGGCATATATTTTAACAGTCCCTATACTACAATGGAACCCGGAACCGAATTCATCCACCCAAGGTGGATAAGGAATTTGAAAATCAACTATTTTAAATCCTCAAGAATAGTTGGCAATCCTCTACTCTATGACAAAGACCTATGAGTATGTAAATAAATATAAATCCGTCCAGTCACACAAAAATCAGCGAGACGAAACATACATCAATTGTTTAGAGGAAGAGAGAGAGACAGACAGAGAGAGAGAGAGAGAGTAAATAGCAAGTCTGACACCCAGCCCATCGTTTTAAATGACCAGAAAGAAATATATCACTATTTCCATAAGACGTTTTGGTTAAATTGTCGTTTCCCATAAAAAATGGCGGACAATAAATCATGTGCAGTTTTCTCATTTTTTTCCGACCTCACAAATGAGTAAGTAAACCGGGGCAAACCCAAATAAATTGTTTGACTAATTTCCCAACTATTTTTTCTTTTAAAATAATTTAAGGTAAATTTGAAATTGGTTCAAAACAATTTATCTGGGTTTACTTACTCATTTGTGAGGTCGGAAAACTGTACACGATTTATTGTCCGCCATTTTGGTTGGGAAACGACTATTTAACCGACGTTTTCTTTATCTTTTCTATACGTTTCTTTTTTCCTCTTTTTAACTTCAGTTTTAGACATTTTCTATTTTCTTATTTCCTTGAATTTTTACTGATTGAGACGTGAATATTAGTACGAACACTAGTCAAGTTTCCGTCATTTTTGAAGGAGGGTGTAAACTCGTACATTAACGATTGGTTGGAAATTAGTGAAATGAGTTTCGACAGGGTTTCTCCATTGCTGCCCCCTCCCCCCCCCCCCCCCAAAAAAAAAAACAGAAATAACTTATCTTTTATTTTTACTTCAAACCAGGTTTTAGTAAAAACTAAAATAAATAACATTAAAACTAAGTTATAGCAACGAATCAAGAGGGGGGGGTGAAACTATATATTTTAATTTAAAAGAAGAAAAAAAAAATTCCTTTATATTTTAAGACATTGTTCTTTTTTAATAGTTTTAAGTACAAATAGTCAGTTTCGCCGTATCCACAGAAAAGACTTAAGACGGATTTTCGAAAACAAAGTTCAAACACCACGTGTTGATTTAAGGGGATTAAAAATGGCATTCAAATTATTCGAGAAAATTAAAATATTGATTAAGTCTAAAGTAAGCTTCCTGGCGAAGAAGATCATTTACTTATAATTGCCCTGGTTTAAAGAGAAACTTTTTGTTGTTGAAAATATGAATTTCAAAAGGGAGCTATAAAAAGATAGAAAAAAGAAAAACTATTGCGATATGAACATAGAAATACAATATATGTAATGTAAATTTCTGAATTAAAGTTTGTTTGTTTTTAATTAAGATGTGAGAGAGACATTTTATGGCGATTGTGGTCTTTATAATTTTTAAAAAATCAATCAATCCTTATGCGACAATAGGAAAAGGTGTGTCCTAATTTTCTTTTTCCCGATGATCGAGAAAGTTTGTTTTTTAATAGTTTTAATAGTTTTAATAGTTTATAAATGTGGATAATGATGAACTAATCCGGCTTCTTCGACATCAAGATAAACTTTATTAATAAATAAGTTTCAGAAAAAAATAAAACAAACGACGACACAACTTACGTGGGGACAGCCATTCCCAGATTGGACGATATTCGTACGAGAAAATGTACCAGCAACCTACGTAGCGTTTGCCTTGGTAATCCTTGTAAAATGTATAATCGTTGAAGCAGACTTCCCAGAGACCTAGTTTGACAAATTTACTATCAGCCTGTTCGAATGATTCCATCCAGTTGGGACTGGAGAAGGCCATCACCATACAAAACACGGCTACGGCCGATAGGCAGAAGCCAAAAACAAACATACGATTATTGGCCGCCATTTTTTTAATTTACTTGGCACACCTGTAATCAAGATGACCTCCTTTTCCAGATTGGTTGCTGTTGTTACTTTGTCGCTCGCTTCTGTTACCTGTGAATGTGTGTATGTTTATTATGGCTGACCTACAGCATCCTGTTTCTCGAGGAACAAATAAAAAAGAAAACGAGGGCTGAATACTTTGACACGGTGTGTGTGTGTGTTTGTTTGTTTGTTTGTTTGTTTTCTTTCTTTCTTTCTTTCTTTCTTAGTGGTTGACTGCCTACATCTGCCCAACTTAGAAAAACTACCTTGACAGGTAGATCGGGTTTTTACCTGACCGTCCTAACAACAAAACTGTCTTTCAGTTCAGGCGGGATTAGTCCACTCGAATCAGGAAATAGGGGTGTAACAGGTGAAACACAAAACCGCCATTTTTTTTTTGTCCTTTCTTTCTTTCTCTTTATAAAACAGGTAAATATTTAATCTTACTCTTACCACGGAGAATGGATGTGACACAAGGTCAGTTTAAATCCAGCTTCCCCCCAAAAAGAGGGCATTATGAATGTGTGCAAAATTTGTCATGATTCAAGCGACTGGCAATAAACCACCCATCGAAAAAGGAGGTAATACCTTGGAAAATGATCTCCTGCGACGAGCAACCTGAAGGGCTAAAAATCAGTCAAGCAAAAAATAATATTATATATTATCCCTGAAATGAAATGAATTTTTTAAATACTAGTAAAAAAGACGCCGACGTGTGACTTTTGGGGTATTATTGATATAATTGGGTAAAAGTACAGAATAGTTAATACCTGATAACTCGTAAACAAACAAAAAACACAATTTATATCAAATGCATTAGAATTAAATTCTCACCCTAACTCGCTCAGTTTTAACGTTTATAACACATTTATTTCATACTTTTTCTTCTTGACAGTCGAAAGTACAGTTAATGGCTGCCATGTCTAATGTTGATTGTCAAGAAGACAGATTTTATAGAAGGAAAAGTATGAAATAAAAAAAATGATATACACGTTTAAACTAGATGGGTTAGGTAGCGAATGTAATTCTAATGCGTTTGATATAAATTATGTTTTTTTTGTGGTTTACGAGTTATCGAGTGTTAACTATTCTGTACTTTTACCCTTAATTTTATTAGACCCGGCATCTTTAAGGCTTTTTATGCCAAATTTGGTGCAATTCTAATCAATAGCTTTAGAACCTATGAATATTTTTGTTGTTGTTTTGCTTACTCAAACATATACAGTTATCTTATCAGATTTTCGAATTCAGACATAAATAGTAATCCGTCTGACATAGGCTACTTCGAATCAAGTATCGATATTTTTTCGTTCCTCCTTTCCACTATGTTATTGGTATGAATATATTTTATTTTGTGTCAGTTTTTTTTTTTTTCTGAAAATACCCAAACCAGAAATGGCAACTTCAGAGTAGAAACTTTTTACTTTACTCACTGAATAATTTTATACATTAAAGGGAAGTAATCATGTCATAAGTTGTTTCCTTTGATTCCTGCAAAAATAAACATCTAAAAATTCGTTTTACATTCCTTCGTAAACAAATCAGTCATATTTTTTCTTTTACTCTCAGGCCCTTACATCTGCAGTGGCAACTTGCCTGGTTTGGGTTGAAATCTGCTTCTTTTTAATGAGAAAAAGCTCATTTTTGCTAGAAAACTCAGCAGAGAAAGTATATTTGGATAGCGAAGCTATTGAGGTTGTCGAGAAGTTGTGTTACCTTGTTGATATCATTGGAGCACAGGGTGGAGCAGGTGCTAGTGTAATTACAATAGTTAGGAGTGGATGAAGTAAGTTCAAGGAACTTCCCTCATTACTAACCATTAGAACATTACCACTGCTGACCAAGGGAAGAGTCTATCAGGCATATGTGTGTGGTGTAATTATGTATGGAAGTGAAATCTGGCCAGTGAGGGTTGAGGACATGCGCTGCATGAAGAGAAATGATACGATGGGTGCATAATGTGAGTCTTAAAGATAGGTTCAAGTCTAATGACCTCAGAGGAAGATTAAATTTGGACAGTACAGCGAGATGTGTACAGATGGTATAACTATGTTTAAAGAATGGATGAGTTCTTGGGTCAGTAGATGTAGAACAGTTAAGGTAGCAGGTTCAGTTCACAGGGGAAGACTAAAGGATAACTAAAGACCTGGTCAGAGATAGGTTAGTTTGGAAATCGATTTCTTAAAGCCGTCCAACACATGCTAGCCGATGTTGATGATGTTGATGTTGTTGATGTTGTTGATGTTGTTGTTGTAGTAGTAGTAGTAGTAGTAGTATAAGGTAACGCACCCTGCATATGTGTATTTTCCATATGTAAAATGGCAGACAATGCACATGAGGAAGCGTAGCCTTTTAGCTTCAGGTAAATCACTCACGTTCATCATCTATGTTTAACTGAAAACAAATTTTATTTAACGCATAGATGGGATTCTGTACTACTAATCTGCGTTTGAGTGGACCTGGGAGTAATGACAACTAAAAGATGAACTTGCATTCCATAAAGTTTTGAAATTGAGGCCTGGCCACAAAATGCCATTTCATGACATAACCAGGACAGATTCTACTTAACCCATAGATAAGAATGACAGGTACTACCACTCTGAGTCACAGTGGACCTGGGAGTAATAAAAACAAAGGTCTTACTCCGCACTCCCCGAAGCTTCCAAATTGGGACCTCACCACCAAATGCAATTTCCTGTCGAACCCAGCAGAAATAAGGCAATCTCATTGCAACATCAATAAATGAATATATAGAAGATACTGCCATGGCTGCTGCAAGGAAAGTGGGCTCCCTGTACCGTGCTAGAAAACTTTTCACACCTGCCAGTATCCTATATCGCTATAAGGCCACCAATGCATGGAGTATTGTTATCACATCTGGGCTGGTGCACCATCAAGAAGTTTCTCCCTCCTAGACAGGGCCCCAAAAAAAAGTCTGTAATCTAATAGGTCCCACACTATCTACCAAGCTCCAGCCGCTGTCCCATCGCCGCAATGTTGTATCACTGTGCTTGTTTTACAAGTACTTTAATGCTGCACTGGTGCCGCCTCGACACAAATATACTCGACAAACCCAACAATCGGCTAAATCCCATCCATTCACTGCGGAGGTCCCCAGACACCAGAGGACTTTCTACTCTAATAGCTTATTTCCTTGAACTGCTAGCTTTTTGAATTCCCTCCCTGCTCCCTGTTTCGTGACTGTACCAACATGCAGAAATCTGGCCCCTAATCCACAATAGTCCCTTACATGTCAGTGGCAATGTGCCTTGCTTGGGGTGAATTAAAGTAAAAAAATAAAAAAAATCAGTACCATTTTTTTTTTTTTTAAATGGCTCAAAAAACACCTAGTATTTACCCAATAATTTATCCCAGCTAACACGAAATGCTTTTGTAAGTATATTCTATTTTGTTTGGGAAGAACGGTGGTATGCGACGTTGTTGCAACTTTACCATAACATTGCAACAGCAATTTTCCTGAGCCTAACTGACCACTCATTCTCAATGTGGTCAAAACGGTGTCACAACATTATGGCATCATTGCAAAATTCTGTAACTGAAAAATCCAGCGCTGATCACATTAGTAAAAGTAAAGTGGTGAACCATAGTCGAGGGCGACCCGAAAGCTCCCTTTTCATTGGCTACTACACCGAGGTGTAAGGAAAGACGCCACTCCTTTCCCAGGATTACTCCACTTACCCTTGATCCTCACCTTATAATGTTGAGTGTTTAGCAAAGTGGCATCAAGTTCCATTTTTAAGTCTTTGACCTGGACCAAGGATTGAATCCTGGTTTCCCGGCTTATTAGTGAACATTTTTACCGTTAGTAGATACTCCTTTTTAATTGTATAGTGGCTTTATCTGGATTCCACATGTGAACACGTAACTATCTTAGATTTTCATTTCTTATAGCTGGAAGATGGCTTGTCAATTTATGTATCCTACAAGCCAAAAATCTGCAACGGCAAGGCCTAGGGTCTCCTTGATGAACTATGCGCTCTCTAGAAGTTAATTTGTATATAAAGGATTATTAAATAAAAGAGAAACAAAGCTTTTTATTTAAACAAACTATTTATATGACTTGATTTTATATTACATACACAGTTGGGTATATGTGGCCAGAAGTTACTGCTGCAATACCTCCACTCCAAGGTGAGGTCTAATGTCTCGTATGTCACAATCAAATAAAGTATATGTTCGTTATCAAATGAAAATCAACAAATAGCAGCACAATTAAATCATACCTCGTGCCTCCCGCGTTCAGCTACAGCGCTCCTCTGCGACTGACGCACTTCATTCCACAATCATTTCCGTGGGGCAAATTCTCGCTCTGGAATTAAAGTTTCACAACAACACGAAGAAAAGAAGAATATTCTAAATTTGGAGAAGGACCATTTATTAAGCTGTTGACTTCACCTTTTTTTGCTCGCGACAGAGCGAGACGACATTCCAGGGCTAAAGACATCTGGGGCTTTGGCCCCCTTAGTTTATAATCGATTCTTAAGTCATTTCTTCTCACATCTTGTTCCCTTCAGAGTTTCCAAACGAACCCGCTACTTCTCTCGCTCACTCTCTTTGAGCAATGTGACGTCACATCCGTTACTAGAATACAATAAGTCACGGTGCCATCTGAGTGCATAAGCTGACTCCCTGACCCTGACCCTGATTTCCTGTTTATGTGTTAACGTCCCTCTGCGAATTCAAATCATCACATATGTACTAGCAAACGTACCCTTACTATTTAACATTACAACTGTGAATTTGTCCTTTTGCTGAAAGGAATTAAATAAAGTGGGTATGTGTTAGGTGCCAGTTTTGGAGAGCTGTATATCTTCAAGTGATAATAGCCATGCTCAGAATATCTAGTCGACAGGTGGCAGGAGAGAATGTATACGTCTTTGTAGCTCTTTGGAAGCTCTGTGTCTGCTCTGCAAATCTTAAAGGTCTCAGGATGGTGTCCTAAAAATATCTAGTTGAAATTACTATACCATCTAGTGTGATTGGTCATCGTGTTTATCATTGTTACAAGTTCCCCCTCTCTGACAATCTTAAGAATCCGGCCTTTTGGCTAAGATCAAAGTGTAGTATCTGTTCCGATGGATACTGCACGCCTGTCCTGTGCAGTTCTAGGAGGTCCACCCTCCCAGGCTCCGCCTCCCCTCTTTGGGGAGGAGTAAGTTTATTGTTTACTGTCTGAGGCGCCCCTACCGGGGAATGCCGACGGGGCTGCCCAGGCAATTTTTAAATGGCCAGAGTGCTCACCTCTCGAGCGCTGGCTTTTAACCCCACTTTCTCGACCCGATCTTGGGTCACATCTTACTTGTGGGAGTAAGATAAAACTGGCCTTGTGCCTAACTCCGGGAGGAGTAAATAAAAAAAAAATTTAAAAAAAAATTTAAAAAAAAAAAAAAAAAAAAATCTTAAAGCTTTTTAGCACCACGGTGGAATCTGTCTTGTTCTGTAAGTCGACAGTTTGGACACTGATGAAACAGCAAGAATCATCACTTGATGGAACATACACAAGGATGTTGCATTGGACATCAGCTGAAGGAAACACCGAACCAAGAAACGCCTTGGTTTGCTTGTCATTCTTGGAGAAGGAAGTCAGAACTTGTGTGCGATACCTATGTATGGAATTCACAGCATAACAAAGATCAGTTGGAAAACATCATCACATCTACAGCGACCAACTTGCCAAAGACTCTGGATGCGATCTGGAGGACCTTCCGACAGAGATAGTTGGAGGGAACGAGTCGGGAGAATATTAGAAGAATTCTCCACCCAATTGATTGACAAGCCAATTTCTTCAACCGGACATACAGGGTGTGACATAAAACTGCATCCGGTGATGAGGCCCCCAATTTGGGAGCTTTGTACAGTGTAGAGTCACCCCTTAGTTGTTATCATTCTCAGGTCCATTCTGCCAGAATAACATCTCCATTGGTTAAATAGAATCTATCATTTGCAGACTATTTATTTATAAATAATATATATTTATACTTACAATACAAATTAAGCTACAAACAAATTGTATACAAAACATACATTTATCATCATGTTCGGTTTAACGTCTATTTCACATACTGTCATGTGATGGATTGCTTTTAGAAATTGACTTCCAATATAACTTATCTCTGACCAGGTCTCTAAACTATATAGCCTGAAACATGATCGATTTTCTTTGGAAGTCATTTCCTTAGTTGAGGAAGATTTTTATAGGCGGAATGCGCTTCCTAATGCCAACCTAGTGGGGTGATGAGGACCAGTATTTTTATCGAGACACCATCTCTAAATGATTACCTACCAAGGCTAAAGAGCTTTTCACCTGCCCTTTATATATATATATATATATATATATATAAAATCAGTGGCGACTCTAGGTCATCAGTGTTTGTCTAAATGTTGATACACTTAATAACATTTGCAACATGAATAAATATTTAAACACATTAGGAACTTGAAGTGTCTGAGACCCCCCCTCTCTCTCTCTCTCTCTCTCTCTCTCTCCCACTCTGAACACTCGATGTGGTCCAAACTCGCCGCTTTAAGTTATTGCTCTGTCTGGGAATAAATTCTTTCTCTTTTTATATAAACGAGAATTCGCCCATAAAAAACCAATGTTCATTTGCATAAATAAACTTTTGGCATCGCACAAAAAAAACAAGATTCCATCTTGTAAGCAGAATGCTTTGGGTTCAATCTCTGATGGACGACACACGGCGCGACCCTCACTCTTTTTCCTTGTGAACCCGCATGATAGCTAATACACTCACCCTAATCTCTTCATCACACATGAGGCATGGTAGTGGTGCCTTTTGGTCCATGCGCTTCTAGTGGAATGTACACGTAAGTTTCTGTTTCCAAATCGTTCAATGAAGTTTACACTTCCAAATCGTCTGACAAAGTTTTCTGACTAATTTGTGGCTCCATTTTCGTCAGGATCACTGGCGCCATCCATTAACAGGTCAGTGACAGACGACTTATACTCTTCCTGATCATTTTCTCTAGTTGTTGAATGGTCTGCCACCAAGGAAGTGCAGATATAGCATACGTGATATAGGATTCTGTCAACCAAGACAGATTACTGACTGACCATGTCAGTCACTCTCCTCTGTTTGAATATGGTGGTATATCGACAGTCTGGCGGTTTCACCCAGACATGCTCTCCTACTACAGGTTCGGCACCAACCTTTTTGGCATTGTATCATTTGCAGAGCACTCGTGTCAGCTGGTTGGCCAAGTTGCAGTATTATGGGACCAATGTTACTTTGAATACCATGATATACTCGGAGACTAGACACTTTAAAGTATCTTATCTTTGTCTTATCAGCATCTTGTGTGCTGTCTTGGTGTGCATTCTTGCTTTCCTGATAAGTGTGTAGAAAACCCAGTGATAGACGCAAAGGGAATCGGTATGGAGGTGCAACCTCTTTGCTTGCCATTGTAGTTCTAAGTTAATGCCTTTCATCACAGCATCTAACTCAGCCAGGTTGATGTGCTGGGCATTGTTCACAGGCTGCAACCAACAGGTGTCCTCAAACATGGCTTTATCTTTCTCCAATAGGACTATGGGTCGACGCCAGTTCATTAGCGCTAGCTAGTGAACTGGCATCGACCCATATCTTCATTTCTTTCCGTTTGACACACAACTCTTCTTGGGCTGCAATCATTTGAGTGTTTAACGTCACATCCTTTGGTTAACGCATTCACCCTGCATTTTATTACGTCCACTGCCACACAAAACCAGCCACACACTGACAGGTGCCTCACGAGTTTTCCACACAAGGAAAAACGGTCCATCTTGTGAGAACTTCAGAAATGCTGAAATCACAGTTCCATCTCCATCGCAGGATGCTATCCTCCCCTTCACCTGATGTCTAGGCCCAGTATGCATGCTCCATCTCCAAGCCGCTCTAGATCCTTATACTTCAGGCTTGGATGTGTCACCGGTTTGACATCTTTATTGATGTAAATGTCATTGAGGTATGCCGATGCTACCTTTTCGATGGTCTCCTTCTGAGATAACACAGCACCGATGATGGTTTTCATGATTTGCGGCGTCACATTCAACCTAAAACCCAGTGTGGTTAGGTAGTATCTCTTGCTGTGAAATACCACGGTCTGGAACAGCCATAAAGTTTTGTTGACCCGCACCTCTAGATAGGCCTTCCTCAGATCCAACAATGATATGTTTGATCCTTTCTGGTGCCATTCCCTCAACTTGCTTGCACATACATCGGCATCAGTCGTGTAAGCTTCTATCTATTGATTGAGCTCATGGTAACCTATGACTGGTCGCACCTTTGACTTGTGATGTTGTACTACTGCCATTTTTGGGGGTTTAAGCTCTTAGTTAGGGTACGGGATCAACCAGCGATCTTTGATCCAGGCGTGAAGTTCTTGTTAATATATAGTCCTAACGTTCGCAGAGTATGTGATACTCTGTGACGCATTCCATAGCTTGGTTGGTGCTTTATTGTCTGTCCATTTCCACGATGTGGTCCAGATCTTCTGGCATTGATCGAACTCTACTTTGAAGTCGGGACGATCGATGCAAAGTGCGGCACACACGAATGCGTTCAGGAATTTCACAGTTCCAGCTGGTGTAATGAGGACACCACCAAGTTCCTTGATCGTATCATATCCAAACAGCAGATCGACATTTTAGATTTGTATTATTTGGACTACTGCTCTCATCTTGGATGTTATTTCTACAATGTTTCGGCTAATGTAACCTTTGACCTTCTTCAGGTGCGTCTTGTTGAACTCAGGAATCTGTACGTAATTTTAAATGGAGCCATTTATTTAACCCATGGGGGAGGGGGGTAGCTTGCTCTTGTTCTATAAACTATGACCAGGTAGAAGTCATAATTGATTCTTAGTATCACTTGTACTGAGGATTGAACCTTTACCCTCCAAAAATCTGTTACTCAGAACCGATTATACTTAGCACTTATATCCGTTGCAAGGACCTGTGGTGCAACGGATATAAGTGAAAATAACAACCAAGATGAGAACAGTAGTCCGAATAATCCAAATTATCAATTCTCATCTCAAAAATTTTGGAACAAATAATTAATCTGTATTCTGTAATAACGTTCCAATAACTTCTTCGTTTTTAAGGTCTTTGTATTCAGAAAGATGACAAAAGAAGTTTTGCATTAGTTCAAACTTGGTCAAAATGTTTCACAAACAGTTACCAATATGAACAGAGAAGGGTCCACAAGTGATCAGACAATGGTTTCAGAAGTTTTGTAGTGATAATGTGAGTCTTGAAGATTAAGAAGGTAGAGGACGGCCATACACACTTGCCAATGAACATTTGAAAGCAAGTGTTGAACAAAACCCACGTCGAAGTGTCAGAGAAATGTCTAAGGCACTTGATGTCAGTATTTCAGCAGTGTCCAACAATTTGTAGCGAATTGGTGAGGTGAAAAAGCTCGATAAATTCTCCTTAAACAACCGAGCACTCTTTCTTGCCTTGACAGAGTGCAAAATCGACTTTCAAATCTGGTGCAGAGTGAACCTTTCTTCTTCCCTGCAACCCCATCTCACAGAAGAGACGTTATTACTATGGCAGGTGCTAGACTGAGCTCAACTCTTTGGTTTCACCTTGTAAAACATTCACCGCAGGAACTCGTTTTACTACCACAACAGAAAAAAAACTTTCTTTTCTTCCTCCATGTGCCTAGCGTCAGGCGGAATTTTCATAGACAGAGCTTCTTTGCAAGGACTTCCCGCCTGTGGGACACATTGCCGCAGGACTGCTTCCTTGCTGATTACAACTTGGTCATTTCAAGTTCAATGTTAAGAGATACTTGTTAAAAGCCGTCTCATAAGTTCATACCATTGATCATTATCAGTACTCCCATAGCTTTCCTCATCTTTCAGCTGACAATAACTTCAGTTTCACTAACCCTTATCCTTGAGTCGCTCTTGCCCTTAATAAGCAGTAAAAACAAAATCACAAATAAAAAGTTTATTAATGACAATAGAATGCACCATTAGCATCTCTCGTATTAAGGCGGATTCCTAAAACTTAATTTCAGTGACGCATAGTTAACATTTAACATTAAAAGAAAAAAAGGTTGCATGGGTCCCTGCCTTTAATGGACCGCTAAGCTTCTGCCTAGTTAGCCTTATGGGTAATATGGCAGATACTATAGTAAGCGAGCTACAGCATAATCACAGTGACACACTGGTTCTCGTTAGATCATTGAAGTTAAGCGACGTTGAACCTAGTCAGTACTAGATGGGTGACCATTTGGGAATGCTAGGCACTTTATATGGGAGAACTTCAACACCTTCCTGCAAGAACTGAAAAAAAAAAACTAACGTTGTCATTTCCCCTGACCGAGATATACACTGCTTGTAAATTTAATATTCCCTCGAAACTTCCTCCTTTGAATGAAATCGACTCAACATGCCTAGGGTGAATGCTGCTTCGTTTCGTTTTTCATAAGTGGGCTAGCTGCATGATTCTACTATACCACGTGAGCTACCAGCTAAATTATAAAATAGTAAGCGATCTACCGATATATGCTATACTTTAGCAGTGTTGGATCAACTTGCTATTGTGGTGGGATTAAGATTAGAAGTAATGACATTTTGAACCTATTTAGTGAAATCAACCTGTTAAATTGATGGGATTTCAAATACTTACCTGAGACAGGAAGTTATTTAGAGCTTACATTGGAGTTAATACAGAAGTCAGCTGAACTCTTAATAATTCAGTCTAATATTTCATTGCAACGTGTAAACATGATAGCATAAGAATTTCGCGATGACATTGTTATGCATAAATGAATATTGTTTGCTTTTTTACTTATTTTACTATTACGAGTGTATAGTCACCCCGAAAAATTATGCTTCGCTAGTGTTCACACTAATATTTATATTCATATAAAATAACATCTGAATCGGTGAAATTTAAAAAAAAAAAAGAAAGAAAGAAAACGCCCGGAAAGTTTTTAAAAAGAAAAGAAAAAAGAAAAACGTATAAATCGGTATAATAGTGAAGGATTTCTTTCTGAATTCATTTCAGACAGTGGGGGAGAATGATTTGCTATTTGCTTTCTCCTTTCCCCTAAATAATTTGAAAGGTTTTGTCTGGCAGGTTTTTACCCACTAACATTTGTGTGACGGGATGAATATTTATATATATATATATACAAATAAATACATATTGGTCTTTATTATAGAGTGGAGGATCCTTGTATATCTATTTTTCTAATCTAGACTACATTCGGCCGGTAGATCACATCTGGCCAATAGATGACCTGTTACATCAATGTAGATCATATTTAGCTGGTAGATGACCTGCTATACCAGCATTGATCACATCTGGCCAGTAGATCACCTGCTATATTAGCGTAGATCACATCCAGACAGTATATCACCTGCATAGATTACCTCCAGATGATAGATCACTTACTGTACAAGCTTAGACTACATCCAGATGGTAGACTACTTGCTATACTAGTGTAGATCACATCTGGCCAGTAGATCATCTGGTCTACAAACATAGATCACATTTGACTGGTAGATAACTTGCTATATCAACATAGATCACATCCAGACGCTATACCAATGTAGATTACATCTGGTTGGTAGATCACTGCTATACTGGCATATATTACACCTAGTTGCTATTTGATACTATCGCTTGCTGGGGGAGTGTAACTTGGTGGTCCACGCCATGGGGACGTCTTCGGAAGGTCTGTTAACGTCCTTGCACAGTACACCAGCTCCCTGAGAAACGATAGGCACATTCCTTTCAATGAAGGGGTTAATCCCGTCAGTAGGCTTGACGGGTCTTTAGTCGGGTTTTAGGCGTCATTAATTCTCTCCAGAGAATTAATTATCTGGGCTGAGGGAACCGATGTGCTGAAATTGAACAACACATTTTTATAATAAAGATATAATTTCTTTATTCATTTCAGCTTCCGAAAAGAACAATTAAAAACTTGAAAGTCGGCTAGAGTTGCTTGCATACGGCCGACCGGCACATAGTCGAAATTCCAACTCTAAAATCTCCCT
This sequence comes from Sepiola atlantica, assembly GCA_963556195.1. Lineage (NCBI taxonomy): Eukaryota > Metazoa > Mollusca > Cephalopoda > Sepiida > Sepiolidae > Sepiola > Sepiola atlantica. The sequence continues at coordinate 70,732,680 of OY744532.1, read as the reverse complement.
CGCTGCGACCAAAACGAGAGAGACATAGATAGAGAAAGAGACAAAAAAAGAGAAGGAGATAAAACAAGTACACATACCAAATAGAAAGAGACAGAGAAAATACAGTCACCGATGTTTTTAGTTCACAAGTCCTGTGACAAATTCATTGGGTTTAGTCTTCCTGACCTTTCGGTTAACTTTGAGCCCGTGATTACATAAACATTTGTTAAATTAAGCCAGTGCCAAATCTGGTTGACGACACACTCCTTCACACTGGCCGCTGTAGTGACATTTTGATTTAATCAGCACATTGTCGATTTTACATGTCTCCCCGCAAGTACAGAGAAAATCAAGCTCAAGACTTCCAAATGTGGGGAACTCCAGCTTCCCCAAAAGAGTCACTATCGTTGGGCCATAGCTAGATCACTCGCTATACCAGCAGAGATCACATCTGACCACCCAGAATTCGATTTGTCCACTTGAAAAAAGTAATGGGTCTACAGATACAAGGTTTTCTGTTGTGGTTATGACCCATCTAGGGTCTTCCAAATTTTTTTTTTCTTTATGTTCATAGATAAGGCTGGCCATTGTTTTCAGGTGGATGCTGGGTGGTCTACCACATACCCAAATATCTATCTATCTATATATATATATATATATATATATATATATATTCCAGCAGATGGGCAGGAGGAGAGAGTTGGTTTTCTGAGCGTCTCACAGTCAGAGTGGGTTGTGTCTCACAGAGAGAGATGGGCCTCTTAGCTGATGGATTGTGTCCGGTTGGATTTGTGTTTTGATTTGGTCAGGCAAAGAATTCTCATTTGCAAATCTGTTGTTCAGTAGAAGAAAACAAGTATCACTATAACCTTTAAAAAATAAAACTTTGTGACTTGTTTTAAACTGCAGTCGTAATTTTGTTTGGAGAGAGAATCCTTCTGTTGCAGCACCGACTGAGACCACACAATTGACATTGCGGACGATGTCAGAATTGAGCAACGACTTTGGACCTACACAATGAGCGGACGATCATGGCTTGTGCAGTGAATCCACACAGACGCCCGTTCACACCAGCATAGATTACATCTGGCCAGTAGATCACTCGATATACCAGCATAGATCACATCCGGACGGTAGATCACCTGCTATATCAGTGTAGATTACATCTGGCCAGTAGATCACTCGATATACCAGCATAGATCACATCCGGACGGTAGATCACCTGCTATATCAGTGTAGATTACATCTGGCCAGTAGATCACTCGATATACCAGCATAGATCACATCCGGACGGTAGATCACCTGCTATATCAGTGTAGATTACATCTCGCCAGTAGATCACTCGCTATACTAACATAAATCACATCTGACCAGTAGATCACCCTCTATACCAGTACTCAATTATGTCGAAATCTCAGATTCTCTAGCCAGTAGCTTTCTGCCCAGTCAAAAATCAAATGAAGAAATATGATTTTTTGGACACTAACACATCCTCAAACTGCAATGTCCTTTCAGGCATGTCACCTATGCAATTATGTGGCCACTCCTTTTCTTGCAGGTCGCCTACACAACTTCCTGTAGCCATCCGTTATGATTAAGTGATTAATTTGTTTGCAAAAATAATTGAAACTATCAGAAGCATGTCGATAATAAAAACGGTATATCATATGCATAACTAACATATACGCAAGCACATTCTAAGGAGGATCATATTAAGTTGATGCAGGAATGTCGAAAAAAAATAGTAAAAAAAAAAAAGAAACTCAAATATATAACTTGACACATCTAAAAGGAAAATGCAAACATTTTCGTTTAGGGTAAAAATGCCTGATAAAAGAAATAGATGAAAAGTATTTCCACTTGTGTCCGATGTTTTTATGAGATATCCAGTTTCAATAGAAAAATCCAGCAGATAATGAACAAAGTTTACTGATCAGCCCTCAACAAGTTTGGTCCAGCTTTATTATAAGTTGGATGATAAAATTATCTACATGATTCTCTTCTACATTAAAATCTACATATCTAATGATTTAGATTTTAGTATAATTTTTATCAGTAGATTATGGTGACTCGCTGTCCAGAAATGTCTATATCTTATTTGGTGGTAGGAACCTAGCACATTTGGTGTTTGCTGTTGAAACAGATAAACAGAAAAAAATTTCTCAAGCTATAGAAGTTTGAGTCAGACCGTGTTAGACTCAAATTAGTGACACAATGTCTCCTGGCTTAGTTTGGAGTTCTTTTCGTCATTCTGTTGAATTTAGCTAAGTGTCACACACCTGCCTCGAATAAGTGTAACTGTTAGACAAATAAAACTAAAAAAAAGTCATATTCACTTTAATTGTGGAACTTTCTCATCTCTTTTTGTTGGACTCAACCCGAGGCTTCTCTACTTTTAACCAACTTCAGCAAGTCACAATCTGAGAAAGTTAGATTACGGTGACAATACATGAGTCCCAGGAAAGGTTTTCTGGTTCAATTAAAGTGTAGTTAAAAGAGGAAAAAAAATGCGCATACACGAAAAAAAAAAAAATCAAAAGTCGGACTCTCGAAGCACGATGACGTCAACTCTAAAAAAATCCACCTCTTATCAATACAGTAACTGCCACAAAATGCCAATTCAATTTCTTTCTTCTTTTCTCGGTTAATACTCGACATATCATAATGTTATCGTCACAGTATTTACTTCCTTCCCATCGCAGAAAGATGTGGCACAAGGTCGGAAGATGGAGAGAGTCAAGCCAGCGCCCCTAAAGAGGTAGCACTCTGACCTTTTAAAAACTGCCTAGGCAGCCCTGTCGGCATTCCCCAGGCAGTAAGTAATAAACTTACTCCATTTTAAAGAGAGGCGGCAAGGCTTGGGAGGATGGACTTCCTAGAACTACCCAGGACGAATACCTCAGCCCGACAGATAAAAGGCCACTGAAGTGCTCCAGTTTCTGCCGGACTGATTGTCGTGATCGAAACCTCGACTGGTATGTCCGTGACATGATGACAACTAAATGTTATCGTCACACCCCGGAAGGAAAGTTTCTACTTTTTTTTTATTTCAACGAGAATTCGGCTATGCAAAACAATGGTCATTTGCATAAGTGGACTCTTGTCCTCACACAGAAATAACAAGATTATATCTTGTAATCGGAACGTTCTAGGTTCGATCCCTGATGAACGACACATGGCGCGACCCTCACTCTTTTACCTCATGGACCCCACATGATGGCTGCTACACAGTCCTTTACTAACATCAACTGAATAAAAAGGGAGGTAATTCAATCTTTTTGACAGTTGTTATAGTCAAACTTGGATCATCAAAGCTGGTGTCAGCACAAGGACCGAGACATCTATGTGTGCTGCTTAAGAGTAATATCTTGAATTACAAAAGAATGTTTTGTTTTTTTTTTCTTATAAAGTTATAAGAACGCTTATCACTATATTCTTTTTGCACAAAAATATTTGAAATTCCTTTTGTGACACAATTTATGACAGAATTCTTATCAGTGACTAAACGGATCACACATTAAAGATTTTGAAACTCCCCCCATTCCCCCCCCCCATCGTATGATTTGAAAATGTTATTTAAACCTCAGCCACATCTGTTCAACAATTAAACGGGGAAGTGAAACTCACAATTTCTGTCTACGTACACTATCTACAGACAATTCCAAATAATAATAATAAAAAAAACTACTCAAGAGATTTAAAATATTTGTTTAACGATTTTCAAAAATATCATGAGACAAATATCTATACTATATTTCTACTGTATCTCTGTCCGTCTGTCCAAGCATGCAGTTGGCTTTTGCTCTTTAGACTTTAATTCAAGCCAGAAATCACGTTCTATCTGTCAGTTTGAAGGCTTTAAAATTGCTCTCGGATTTTGAAATAAACATATGCCAATCATTTGTTGCGTTCATCTTTTTTGGTTACTCGTGGATGCTTCTCTTCGGAGTCATCTCTCTTAGGGTCGATATATATAAGAACTAGTGTTGGGACGATTAATCGGAATGGAGAATCTTAAAAGCAGAACTTTTTGGGTATCAGAATCGATATTGGAATCGGAAAAATATGAACATAATTTCTGATTCCAAAAACGATTTTTTTTTTTAATTATATCTAAAACTTGATTTTTCCATTACTTGTACTCATGATAAAATGGTAAATATTTATTGATTTTAAACTAACAGTAAAACTAAAATTTACAGACCATAATAACGAATTTAGATTTTTTAAAATGGTACAGTAAAAATGGCACAGTAAAAATGGCGCAGGTAAAATGGCATGATTGGATTAATAGGAAAAAATAGCACAAGTGAAAAATATAGATGAAAATCTTACGATGAGTTTATCAATATCTTGGATACAATACATACAACAAAAACATTAAGAAGTTTGTCAAATTAAAATTAAAATTATAGCTACATTTAAAAGTACATGAGGACCCTCTGATGAACACCCCCCTCCACGAAAACAAATGAGATTCTACTTTTTTTTAGGCGATTACGTGTGAACACCTTGAAAAACATGGGGAAGAAAACCCAATTATTTGAGAAGTTAGAATAGGAGATCGGTTTTGGCATATAACTTAAATGTAGAATGATCGCCCCATTCCTGGGCCAGTGTCTAACCAAACAGCATTTTAAGGACATATAACCAGATTTTATTTTTTGGTTAAGGGAGATAAATATTATATGCCTTGGGGGAGAGTATTAAAAAAAACACCCTTAAACCTACCACTAATCATAAATCCGGATGACAACACTCTCCCCCCCCCCCATTAAAAAAAACAATAACTCTTCCTAAACACAATCACTAACTCTAAATCCGGGTGTACCCTCCCAAAGAAAACCCTCCTATAACCCTATCACTAACCATAAGTCCGGGTAGTAACAGCTCTCTAGCCAAAAAAAACTCCATTAACCTTATCACTAACCCTAAGTCCGGGTGGCAACAGAATCCTCCCCAAATAAGAATAAAAACATTGTTACATCGAAGATTTAACACAATAACAAAAAATAAATTTTAATGTTTTGTTTTGGCTTCAATATTGATTGTGTGGGAGCTTATCCCCTACTAAAAATATGGGGGAGGGAACCTAGTCCCCATAATTTAGACAAATCAATGTTATTTGCTTGAAAATATTTATTTAAAAATAGTTCATAGAATTTGGTATATTCGGACTACTGTTCTCATCTTGGGTGTTTTTATCACAACGTTTCGGTCGATGTAACTTCCGACCTTCTTCAGGTGTACTTTGTCGAACTCGGGAACTTTTCCGTCAAAAGTCGAGAATCTGGACGGAATTTCAAACAGAACCCTTTATTAAATCCACGGGGGTAGCATGCTCTCGTTCCATCTTCAGTAATTCGCAATTCTTCGTATCGCCTGCACTGAGGACTGAACCTTCAACCTTCAGATGACTGTCACTTAGAACTGAATAATACTTAGTACTAAATATTACTATTTATATTATTTTTATTATTCAGACATTTTTTCTGGATTGATAATTTATATTATTTGTATTTTTCGGACCACTGTTCTGGATTTATAAGTTATATTATTTATATTAATCGGACTACTATGCTGGGATGATAATTTATATTATTTGAATTAGTAGGACTATTTTTCTGGATTGATAATTTATATTATTCGTATTATTCTGACTACTTTTCTTGATAGATAATTCATGTTAGTGTTATGTAAAGTGACCATTTACGTTAAAGAGAATGTCACCTCATGCGAGACGGCCACCGAGAATGATTCTGTCGAACAGTCGATATTAACGATCTCAGACTTGGCAGGGTTTACTTGAAGCCCGATTGCAGCAAGGGCTGGGATGATTCTGGAGAGGTTCTCAACAACATTTGCCCAACTTCCTCCAAATGTTGCATCATCAAGACACCAGATGTTCAAAGGTGTAGTTACTGAACGGGCGATTAAATTCAATCATTTTATTTACCCATCCCTCTGCAATAAAAATACTAACACAACATGTTACCTTTTCATTTCCTATCCAATACAGCTAATATGTTGCATTCTTTCCCACAATCATTCTAGCAGATTTACCTCTCCAACGAGTTTCTTGCACACAACATAGGTCAATACATCTTCTCTCAAGAAAGTCAACAATCTCACCAACATTCAAACTACATAGCCTAAAATGCAACTGAATTTCTTTGGAAGTCATTTCCTTAGTTGAGGCGAGATTTTTATAGGCCAGATGCCCTTCCTGACACACACCCAGTGAGGTGATGGGGACCAGTGCTTTTCCTTAGTTGAGGCGAGATTTGGCACTGGCTTAATTTAACAAATGTTTATGTAATCACGGGCTCAAAGTTAACCGAAAGGTCAGGAAGACTAAACCCAATGAATTTGTCACAGGACTTGTGAACTAAAAACATCGGTGACTGTATTTTCTTTCTGTCTCTTTCTATTTGGTATGTGTACTTGTTTTATCTCCTTCTCTTTTTTGTCTCTTTCTCTATCTATGTCTCTCTCGTTTTGGTCGCAGCAAGGGAGATTTTAGAGTTGGAATTTCGACTATGTGCCGGTCGGCCGTATGCAAGCAACTCTAGCCGACTTTCAAGTTTTTTTTTTGCCCTTCCTGACACACACCCAGTGAGGTGATGGGGACCAGTGCTTTTATTGAGACACCATCTCTAAGTGATTGCCTACCAACGCTAAAGAGCATTTCACCTACCTTTTTGGGTTTTATAAAAATTTGTTTTTCCCTAAAAAAAAAAAAAAGTAGAATTATTCACTGGTTCTGTGCTCTGCCACCCATTGTGGAGTCCAGCTTCTGTTGAGAATATACCAAGGGGGAATTCCAAACGCCTTAGTTGAGATGGGGATACACAACCAATATACTCGCATCAAGTACAGTTTTGAGTCGCTGCTAGTTTCAGAATTAGTACCCAGAAACTAATATTTAGTAACGTGAATCAGTGATCAAGCCTTTTTTTTTTCCTTGGTACGATTGACTCTCAGCCACCGTTTTCTAGCGTCTACAAGTTACAGAAGGGGGCGTGGCATAGTGTCTGATCAAAGAAAGATCAGGTTTAATAGTACAATCGAGATTAGCTTTTCTTTTATTTTTGCTAGGGCATGTTGTGACAAATCACTTGGTCAGATCGGACCTCTTCAACCCCCCATCTAGCCCAAGTAAAGGCCAAAATGATGTGTAACAAATCATGTGGCCGTTTAAGCAACCAGGACACAGATTGCTCAGCCACTAGGATCCAGTCCTTAGATATCATGAGTCACCATCTGTTGAGATTCAGTAAGCATATACTACAGCCCTTGCTGACCAGGCATGAAACAAAAAACTCCTAAATTCCTCAAAGTTTTGAAATTTATAAAAAGTATAAATTATAATATTTACCTCCCATCAACCAAACAACCATCCGGCAGTAAGATTTAATTGTATCTAAAAAGTAAACTCCTAATTTTGAAACACTTTATTTGAAAAAAAATTGTTCAATTTTGTTACTAGGCTTTGTTCTAAAAAAATGAAATAAAGTAAAAAGGTCTTTGTTGTTTATCGATGTCTGGCATAAACGCTGATCCTACAATATTATTGCAAAAGCCCCTTATACAAAACGAATACTAGCATGAGAGTATGTTTCAAAAGTTTTGAGATGAGAATTCATGATTTCTTTTATTTGTATTATTTAGACTACTTTTTTGAAATGATAATTTATATTATTTGTATTATTCAAACTATTTTTCGGGATTGATAATTTGTATTATTTGCATTATTCAAACTACTTTTCTGAATTGATAATTTATATTATTGGTATTATTCAAGACTATTTTTCTGGATTGATAATTTATATTATTTGTATTATTCAGACTACTTTTCTGAATTAATAATTTATATTATTTGTATTATTCAAGACTATTTTTCTGGATTAATAATTTATATTATTTAGACTACTTTTTTGGATTGATAATTTATATTATTTCTATTATTCAGAGAACTTTTCTGGATTGATAATTTTGATTATTTGTATTATTCAGACTACTTTTCTGAATTAATAATTTATATTATTTGTATTAGTCGGACAACTTTTCTGGATTTATAATTTATACTATTTGTATTATAAGGATTATTTTCTGGATTTGAAATTAATATTATTCGTATTTTTTGGGCCACTTTTCTGGATTAATCAGTAATATTATTTGTATTATTCGAACTATTTTTCTGGATTGAAAATTTTTATTATTTGTATGATTCAGACTATATTTTGGGATTAATAATTTATATCATTTGTATTATTCAGACTTTTTTTCTGGATTGATAATTTATACTATTGGTAATGTTTTGACATTTTTTCTGGATCGATAATTTATATTATTTGTATTATTCAGACTTTTTTTTTATTAATAATTTATATTATTTGTATTATTCAGAATTTTTTTCTGGATTGATAATTTATATTATTTGTATTATTCAGACTTTTTTCTGGATTGATAATTTATATTATTTGTATTATTCAGACTTTTTTCTGGATTGATAATTTATATTATTTGTATTATTCAGTCTTTTTTTTATTTATCATTTGTATTATTAAGACTTATTTTTTAGATTGAAAATTTATACTATTGGTAATGTTTTGATATTTTTTCTGGATTGATAATTTATATTATTTTTATTATTCACACTACTTTTCTGGATTTATAAGGAATATTATTTGTATTATTCAGTCTTTTTTTTTTTATTTATCATTTGTATTATAAAGACTTATTTTCTAGATTGAAAATTTATACTATTGGTAATGTTTTGATATTTTTTCTGGATTGATAATTTATATTATTTTTATTATTCACACTACTTTTCTGGATTTATAAGGAATATTATTTGTATTATTTAGAGTATTTTTCTAGATTTATAATCTATATTATTTGTTTTTTTCAGACCACTGTTCTGGATTGATAATTTATATAATTTGTATTATTCAGACTTTTTTTTATTAATAATTTATATTATTTGTATTATTCAGACTTTTTTCTGGATTGATAATTTATATTATTTGTATTATTCAGTCTTTTTTTTATTTATCATTTGTATTATTAAGACTCATTTTCTAGATTGAAAATTTATGCTATTGGTAATGTTTTGTCATTTTTTCTGGATTGATAATTTATATTATTTGTATTATTCAGACTTTTTTTTTATTAATAATTTATATTATTTGTATTATTCAGACTTTTTTCTGGATTGATAATTTATATTATTTGTATTATTCAGACTTTTTTTCTGGATTGATAATTTATATTATTTGTATTATTCAGTCTTTTTTTTATTTATCATTTGTATTATTAAGACTTATTTTCTAGATTGATAATTTATACTATTGGTAATGTTTTGTCATTTTTTCTGGATTGATAATTTATATTATTTGTATTATTCAGACTTTTTTTTTATTAATAATTTATATTATTTGTATTATTCAGACTTTTTTTCTGGATTGATAATTTATATTATTTGTATTATTCAGTCTTTTTTTTTATTTATCATTTGTATTATTAAGACTTATTTTCTAGATTTATAATTTATACTATTGGTAATGTTTTGACATTTTTTCTGGATTGATAATTTATATTATTTGTATTATTCAGACTTTTTTTTTATTAATAATTTATATTATTTGTATTATTCACTTTTTTTCTGGATTGATAATTTATATTATTTGTATTATTCAGTCTTTTTTTTATTTATCATTTGTATTATTAAGACTTATTTTTTAGATTGATAATTTATACTATTGGTAATGTTTTGACATTTTTTCTGGATTGATAATTTATATTATTTGTATTATTCACACTACTCTTCTGGATTGATAATTTATATTATTTGTATGTTTCGAACCACTTTTCTGGATCAATAAGGTATATTATTTGTATTGCTTAGACTACTTTTCTGGATTGATAATTTTTATTATTTGTATTATTCGAACTATTTTTCTTGATTTATAATTAATATTATTTGTTTTATTCAGTCTATTTTTCTGAATAGATAAGGAATATTATTTATATCATTTGGACTACATTTATTTATTATTAATTTATATTATTTGTATCATTCAGGCTACTTTTCTTGATTGATAATTTATAATATTTCTATTATTTAGACTACATTTCTACATTGATAATTTATTTTATTGGTGTTTTTGGACCACTTTTCTGGATTGAGAGTATACTACATGAAGCATCCGAATCTCCTCTCGACTAACTGATCCATGAACTTTTCACCGACTGGAGGGTAGCTGGTCTAATCGTTCCGGAGCAGACAGGAAGACAGAAGAGCTGGGATACGACCAGGGTGAAGACCAGTGTCGAATCCCTAAAATCATCTTGCGACCAACACTGTCTGGCTTGCTTTCAAGCACCAAGCTTGCCACACAGCGATGCAGGGATAACAGCCTTCCCATCATCGGCTGTTGGTAACCTGGTTGAGGACGATTGCTTGAGATTCGCTGTAGCTCTGCGCACAGGTTCTAAAGTTTGCAGCAGTCACAGGTGCCGTTGTGGTCAGCCGGTCGATATATATGGACTCCATACCCTTTCATGTAGAAGGAGCGCCGGCAGATTTCTACGGCACAGCGCTCTTAATGATGTCGTTCGATGAGCACTAGACATCGCTGGATTCCCGTCGATCCTCGAACCGGTTGGCCTTGACAGAGGGGATGACAAACGACCTGATGGCCTGACGGTGTTTCCCTTTACAAACAGTAAGTCACTGATATGGGATGCGACTTGTGTCGACACTTTTGCGTCCTTGTCAGTGATAGAATCGGCAACAAACCCTGAACAGCAGAAACCCGCAAGCGGTCAAAATATACCAATCTTCTCCACAGATTTGTATTTCAATCGATCGCTGTGGATACGAGTGGAGTGATTGGCTCTACCACACGCGACTTCCTCGGCAGCCTTGGTCTATTAATGACGCGCAACACCGGAGACAATCGCGAATTGTCTTGACTTTACAAGCGCCTCTCTATCGCCATTATTCGTGGAAACGCGTTGAGTCTGCTCTTGGCCTGCCAAGCCAGCCGGACATTCGAAGAAAACTATGTGGTGTGATAATACAATTATATATAAGGAATCGGGATTTCTTGATATTGAACTAAACAATGTCCAAGTGACGAATAAGGGATTTATTAATTATTCATTGAATTATTAATCTTATACTTTACTTTTTCACCATATGCTTTATTAAATCCGATTGTGCAAATGACAATCTAAAGTTGGAAAAAAAGTTGTGTGTTGTTGCTGCATTAAAGTAAATAAACATTACGTTTCATGGATTTTAAAGACTAAAATTCGTTTTATTATTTTGATTGGGAACAATCTGAAAACAATTTTATTTACAGAAGTTATTAAAATAAAAACATGCAAAGTCAAGCAAAGCTGATTATACTTTTTTTTTAAAGTTACATTATCGACCTATTTTTTTTTTGTAGAAAATATTGTTGGTTACGATGGATGTGATTACGTGTGTTCTTATTTACTTGCCTCTTCACAAGGGCAGAGTTAGACACAAGGTCGATTTTTAATGTGGGGAAATCCAGCTCCAAAAAAGTAGAGGCCACTGAATTAGGACAAAAATTTAAATTGTCTCAATCTAGAAGGATTTCTCTTTTACTGACCGAGGACAGAAAAGATAAAGTGTAGTATCAGAACAGATACTACACTTTAAATTATTTATTTGTGAAAAAATATAAAACTACTATTTAAATTTATAAGGCCATGGGACTGTAATTATGAATTTAGCAAATAAAAGTATAGTAATTAAATAAACAAACAAATTAAGAACAAACGGTAAATAATTTTTAAAATGAAAATGATAAATAAATAAATAATGAATTTTGTAAGTGTAATAAAAGTGAAAAACTATTTGGAAATAAATATATAAAAATTTCATTTAACCGTTGTCTTTGTTTTAGCACCACACATATTTGGACGATTTTAGAATTTTATTGAACGTAAAGAACTTTTTGGCACAAAAAATAAACTTTGAACATTCTTTTTATAGAAAAAGAAACAAGTTTTAACAGAATTTCTAGTCGAGATTTTATTGCTAACAAATTGTTAAAATATAATGGTGTCGACAGGTAGACATAAAAGTTAAATTTTATATAGGTTCAAAATTAAATTAGAAAGTATATCTGGATGGTGAAGCTATTGAGGTTGTCGACAAGTTTTATTACCTTGGTAATACCATTAGAGCACAGGGTGGAGCGGGTGTTTGTGTGATTGCTAGAATTAAGAGTGGATAGAGTAAGCTCAGGGAACTTCTGCCATTACTAACCAGCAGAGCGTTACCACTGTCGACCAAGGAAAGAGTCTATCAGGCATGTGTATGCAGTGTAACTATGTATGGAAGTGAAACCTAGTCAGTGAAGGTTGAGGGCATATGTTGCATGGGGAGAAATGAAATGAGAATGATATGATGGATGTGTAATGTGAGTCTTAAAGACAGGCTTAGTTCTGATGAACTCAGAGGAAGATTAAATCTGGACAGTATAGGGAGATGTGTGCAGAAGAGTAAACTTCGATGGTATGGCTACGTTGAAAGAATGGATAAGAGTTCTTGGGTTAGTAGATGTAGAACAGTTAAGGTAGCAGGTTCAGTTTACATGGGAAGGCCATTGAAAACAGGGGAGGAAGTGATAAAAATGGACCTGAGAGAAAGAGGGATAAATAAAGAACTAGCCAGCGATAGGTTATTTTGGAAGTCAATTTCTTAAAGCCGTCCAACACATGCCAGCATATAAAACGGACATTAAGCCGATGATGATGATGATGATGATTACTAACATAAATTGAGTAAATGTATCTAGATCATAAGTCACAATTAACTAGACATCATCTGCAAGACTGTTTTTTTTCTTAAATAAAATATTTTCTATGACAGACCATAATTACGTTCACAACTAATAATAGTAATTACAATTTTATAACCTTCATTATGTTGTGAGGACGGTTTATGGCAAGTATTTGTTGACATTGAATATGACCGTGTTGTAGTTGTTGTAGTCTGCAGAGAAGCCTTCCTCTGGTAATGTGTTCCACACATGGAAAGTTCTTGGAAAGAAACTCTGTTCATGGGAATTCTGTTTGATGCTAGGTAGAAGGAAAGGAAAGTTATTTGCACTTGTGGTGGTGTTATAAAATGTTTGCTTACAGCAGCTAGTATTCCCAAAAAGTCACCCGTCTAAGTACTGACCAAGCTCAACGTTGCTTAACTTCAGTCATCTGACGAGAACTGGTGTGTCAACGTGATTTAACCGCAAGCCAAATACTATTTACAACAATTGAATTAACCAATGTAGTTTGAAAATTATACCGAAAAAAATTCATATATAAGAAGATTCTTTCTTTGAATTTGTTTGGCTTATTTTTTAGGAAAGCAACTCTTCGAAGGGAAGCAAATTGTTATCGTAATGAAGTTTGGTAATCAGTTTTCTGGCAAGCAGCATTCGCTATTAGTAACTTGTAAGAAACTAAAAAATCCTTTGTCGCACAAATTATGCCACTTATCGATCATAGTATGCTGAGGATTGTTTGTAGAAAAAAAAAAAAACATTACGACTAAAATGCTCCCCAATGATTACAGCATTGCAATGTAAAATATAGATTTGATGAAATATACATAAATGCTCCCCAGTGCAGCATTGCAATCGAAACACGGGCCTCTTACTTTCCGATGATTTAATGATTTTCTATCAAACTGTTTATGAATGAATGTGAACATGTGAAGACTTAGCGTCACTGCAATAATTATGTCAAAGTAAATATTCTGTCTGTCATTTTTTACATGTTTTTATAATCTGCTGTTTATGTTCATTTAGGGTTTGAAGTGGACGGAACATTAAGATCTCATTGTCAAACCTATTCATTTGATGATATGCAAGCAATCTATTTATTGAAATACTAGAGAGACCCGTGCACTAGCATTGCCTGGAAAAATTTAAGAACCCAAGAAAGTCCTGCTACAAACACTGAGCCTCATATAATTAGCATTAATTGAAATTTTATATCTGTTACTAATGCAGATTTCGTATCTGTCTGTCTAAAGCCGAACCTAAACTTCTACTATTAATTGTATTATTGTACATTTATTATTAATGGAGATTTGGTATCTGTCTGTCTGAAGCCAATTCTTTACTACTACTTATATTAATTGTACTATCTTTTAATGTTTAATTCAGTTTACTATACTATTTTAGATTAATGTATTACCTTTCAATGCTCAATTTAGGGGAGGATAGTGTAGTATCTGTTCTGTGATTATGATGCATTCCTTCCAGGGATTACCTTCTCTTTTGGGGGAGGAGGGGGGGGGGAGTATTATAGTATTTGTTCTGTTGTCTTGAGACTATCCTCCCAGGAATTACCTTCTCCTTTGGAGGGGGTAGTGTAGTATATGTTCTGTGGATATGAAACCATCCTCCCAGGCAGTGCCTCCTCTTTTATGGGAGATAGCGTACAGCAGCAAGTAATTATCACAATTGACTGTTCATAAGCAAACGCAACACTTACATTATATACTAGCACAAATATGCGGCTGGAAGGGGAAGCATATTACTGCTATTATCTATAAGTATTAATTATTTTGTTAATGGTAAATAATAATTAACATTTAAGCAGTCGTCTTATTACATAACTAAGAAAGACCCCCGGCAGCATTTTGAAATTATGAGGCTATAGGGAATTTTAAATAATTGTGTCTATACACAAACACTGGAACAGTATGCACTTTATTTGTTGTTTTATTATCCGCACAAACGCTAGTGTAGTAATTAATAAGACCCTATGTAGCACACGGTGTAAGACGAAAAAGTGACTAATTAGTTTATACTATATGTTTGTTATGGTGTTCTGAGTCGAGGGAAGAGAACATATTACTATGGACGATTAGTCATGCATACTGCCATAGTGAAATTAGTAAGCAAAGTGAAAACGGCTGATCGAATAAAATATCAAAATTGCTGTACTCGAATGAAACGAACCTATAATTTCCGAAAACACACATTCATAATCCAACTGATGTGCAGACAAAACAGAATTCTATACACAACTTTTGATTACGAAGCTATTCTGGTCAATGAAATAGGGGAAATTTCACTTTACTTTATATATAAGATAAATGTGCACGGGGGTAGAAGGGACGTGAATATTGTTCACTGTTCATACTTAAATGCTACATTATAGGTGTTACTTTTTACATAATACACAGACAATGCCGGGTAGTCCTGCTATCCTTTTATATTTTGATATTACACCATTATATTTATATTTTGATATTACACCATTAAGTGCGAGGGTCGAGAACATCCCATTTGGCTTTTCTCACCTCTTTGCTGCTTGACTAAAAAAAGCGATCATATCTCTGAAGTCTACATAAAAATTCCTTTCAAATTTTGGGGTCCCACTGTTAAATACTGGTGGGTACTTTTGCTAGTATATACCTGGTGTGGTATTCGCCCTATGCGGGCATACAGCTTTCACCAAAACAGGAAGTTTCTTAGGAATATCAAATTCACATGCAGTCCATAGCCGCATGCCTATCCAATTCTGAAGAGATAACATACAGTGCGTAGTATTCCAAATGGTCATCCGTCTGGTCTGACCAGTCCAAATGGTCATCCATCTGGTCTGACCAGACTCAACATCGCTGATCTAACAAGAACCGATGTCTCAATGTGATTAGCTAATATATATAATATATATTCAGAGGGAATATCTTTCTTTTTTTATTTTTTTATAAATAAAAGTCACTGATTTAATTATCTAAAAGAGAAAAATAAAAATAAAAGAATAAAATAATTTTCTAAAAGAACAGTGTATGTTTATCCCAGACCGACACGTGACCTCCTCAACTTTTCAAACATAACTGAAGATAGCCGGTGAGATTTGTTGATTTTGAAACCGCACCGGACTTGAAACTGATGGGATCATGTTGATTTTGACTTAATCTACTGTAACACCATTAATAAATAAATAAATATATATATATATATATATATATATATATATATATAAGTTAGATATATGTTTGTGCAGGTGGAACTGGTGTATGTGTAACCAGGATATATCTTAGACAGGAAAAGTCCCGACTAGGTTATGAGGTCGACCTTTCAGGAAATACATTGCTGAGAATAGAAAGCAATAAAGCTTAGGCGTCAATGACATCAGACATGATTGTTTGAGAAAGTGGCGATTGCTATCTCTCAGAGTCTTGTGTAGAAGTCTGAAGAAACAAGGCACGTCATAAAATGATTTGACGCATCGTTAAAATATTTAAGCAATGCGCTTAAAATAAGTGATTGACTATATTTTGCTTGCTCTTTTTTCGTCCGCCACTCCCCTTTGACTTGCAGCTTGCCTCCCCATGAGGGATGGATGTGACACAAGAGCAAGCTTAATGCTGGGTATAGCAGTTATTGAATGCCACATGGGTGATAATGGCCGGTAAGAAATGTCTTTCAAATTTCCTTAGCCTCCTCGGCATTCCCTTACAGATAAGAAGGGGGGATGGTCTTCTCTACATAAGTAGTCCTAAGATGGAGCACTGCTGTCATATCTGGGGAGGTGCCGCTCGGAGCACCCTTTCTTGTCTCGACAAAGTACAAAATCGACTTTACAATCTAGTGGGGGATGATCTCTTCTTGTCGCTACAGCCTCTTTCACACAGAAGAGATGTTGCTAGTCTCTCTCTACTCTATCATTATGTTCATGGTAGGTTTTCGACTGAGCTCCAATCCCTGCCCCCCCCCCTGTAAGACATTCACAGCAAGAACTCTTCTGGCTACAACCACAGCAAAAAAACTTTCCTTTCTCTGTCTCTTTACCAAAAAATAAACGAAACTTCCATGTATATACCATCTGTGGAACAAGATACCACGAGACTGCTTCTCAACTGACTACAGCATGGTTGTCTTCAACTCTTTAACCCTTATCCTCGAGTGGCCTTTAAGCCTTGATAAGCAGTGACCCATTAGTACAAAAAAAAAATTGTCCTAGGAATAATCAGAGAATACTATCTTGTATTTAAAAAAAAAGGAAAGTAAAAGAAAAGAAAACAGGCATATTCACATAATCACATACCAAGTTTTGCATCACTGGTCAATCAATGGACACATTCGTAAGCCACAGTTGTTTGTGGTTGCTTAGTGATGTTGGATATTTGTTTCTTGTGATGCATCTAAGTGGATTCATTTGGACTCCCGTGTCAAGAATGCATGTAAGTGACCAATGGCGAAACAAGCTGTAATCACCAGGGCTTTATGGAGCCCTCCAAAAAGGAGCGTGCTCCAGGAGCACGCTTCATTTTTGCTGGAGCAAAGGAGAAGAGGGCTCATTTTATATTCAGTGGGAGTGGAGCGTGAGCAACTCCGTTTGGGACTAAAGAGCGTGGTTTTAACGCTCCCTGCTCCTCGCTCCAAAATTATTTGATTTTTTTTTTAAACATTAGTAAAAAAAACTAATGTTTAAAAAAAAATCAAATAATTTTGGAGCGAGGAGCGCTAAAACCACGCAATAAAAAGGAAAAGAAAAGAAAGTCTCAGCTAAACTCTTTGAGTTATTTTTTTTAATTACTAGCAAAACCTACCCGCCCTCCGGGCAGCAATTAATTGAGGAGAGGGGTATAATTAACTAATCCAATTTATCTTCCTCCCACAAGGTAAGATGTGACACAAGGTCGGAAAAGTGGGAAAGTAGGAAAGAACCAGCGCTCGAGAATTTGAGCACTTTGGTTTTTTAAAAATTGCCTGGGCAGCCCCGTCGGCATTCCCTAGATGGGGCGCCTCAGGCAGTAAGCAATAAACTTACTCCTCTCCAAAGAGGGGAGGCAAAGCCTGGGAGGGTGCACCTCCTAAAACTGCACAGGACGTACAACCGATAGACCGGCGTAAATCCATAATCCGTATAATTAACTAATATATTTGTAACACTAACCCTAACTCTGACTGGTACGTAATCGCCTAAAAAAGTAGACCCCTCCCCCACGAAAGAAAATGACGCACAGAATCAGAATAACGTACAATTTAGGTTAAATATATAGGAAACTGATCCATCACTCTAAATTCTAAAATATGTGTTCCTTCTTTCCATTTTCCACGGTGTTCACACGTAATCGCCTAAAAAAGCAGAATATATTTAGGGGTGGGGGGTAGCGAAGTGAGTTAATTTGCAAATTTACCCATATTTTATTTTTTAAATCTTATATTTTTTTAACTATATGTCCCTTTTTTATTTTAATTTTAAGCAATTGATTTTAGTTGTGTTATTTTTCCGCATGAAAATTAAATAAATAGTTTCTTTAAAATTATCTAATAATTAAATATCTTATTTATCATGTATAAATAAAAAATACTACAAGTTTTAGTATTATTGTAGATTAACACCTTCAGTTACCCCCCCCCCCCCCAAAAAAAAATACGATTTTACTTTTTTTAGGCGATTACGTGATGATACCCAGAAAGTCCTGGCGGCAGTAGAAAACAAAACAAAAATACTGTAGAATGTAGAGTTGGGCATCAATGTTGCATATAAATTTAACATAAAATGATCCTCTATATCCGGGCCATTTTAGGGTTTTATGTCAGTTAACCATTTTTTTTTTTTTTTTGCTATTGGAGATAAATTCTGTGCGTTATTTTTGGGGGGGTGGCAGCAGGGGTCTACTCTTTTCGGCAATTACGTGTTGTTTTACGACCTTGCCAGTTGGACTAGGGTTATTGTTAAAAGTATATTAGTTAACTGTCTTAATAAGTTAGAATGACGCTAAAAAGTAGGATCACATTGTTTAAACTTAGCTGATTGTGTTAATCTACAAATTTATCAAAGTTTGTTGTTAAAATTATGGAAGTCTGAGTAAAAACATTGTTTTAACTATACCCATCCCCAATTAATTGGTGTTTTGATATAAAAAGTTTGGATAAATGGAAAAGAAATTTCCGCATTTATTCATTTAGAAGATAAACAAGCCGCGCATGCGTGGTCCCCCTCTGTGTATGTGACGAGTGTAAAATGCAATAAATTTGGGCAATTTGGGGCATTTTTCCCCCCCCCTTTGACCCCCTGGGGGCGCGAACCAGAATTTTTCTGAGGTCAAGGATGCTCATTTTATATCCAGAACAAGTGCCTCTACATTTTGGCCAAGTTTCAGAAAAATTGAATGAATGGATCAAACGTTATGGGAGAAAAGGGTCATTTTTTGCCATTTATGGGGGCTTTTGACCCCCTGGGGGCGCGAACCGGATTTTTTCCAAGGTCAGCGATACTTAGTTTCTATTAGGAACAATTGCCTGCACATTTTGGTCAAGTTTCAGAGAAATTGAATTGATGGATGAAAAGTTATGGGGTAGAAAATGTCATTTTTTGCCATTTCGGGGCCTTTTGACCCCCTGGGAGGATAACCAGATTGTTTTTCAAAAATCGGAGAATGTCACAACTTCATGCAAAATTTCAGAGAAATTCAATGGATGGTTGCAGAGAAAAATCCGGACGGACACACACACGGACGGAAATGCCTCAAAACATAGGTCTCGCAATTTTTCAAACCAAAAAACCAAAAAAAGTTTTTAAAAATATGAATCTATTTTTTTTATTATTTAAAAAGATGAGAGGGGTGAGGAAGTTTTCTTTTATCTTTATTATAGCAAATATAATCATGTTGTTTTTAACGACGACGACGACGACGACTATTGAGTCGTCGTCGTCGAAAACAACAACAAATTTAGTTTTAAAGATAAAGTATAAACTTTGTAAGTTATTGCGTTCAATGCGGAGTGTGATTCAAAAAAATAAATTATTCCAGGTAATCTAAGTTGTTGATTCGTGTAAACACACGCATGCTTAAAATGTGGCCGGAAGTTATTCGAATTTCAAAACAATCATTTTGAACGTTAAATATTTTTCATAAAATCGATTGAATTAATATTACTACTAATAATAATAACAGTAATATTAACAAAACTTTTGAATATATATAAGAAAACTGTAAAATGAAAACAGAAATGAATTGTTCAGAATATTAATTTATTAGGTGTTTATAAAATTATTATGCTAATAAAGCATCGGCATGAATGTGTTTATGCAGCGTTCTGTTGGCTATATATAATGACAATAATGTATTTGAAAATAATTAAATAAATGTAAGGTGGTTTGATATAAACATTATCAGGATAAATGAAAACAGTTTCGCATTTATTCAGTTTGATATATGATATATTTGGTAAATGTATATGAGGAAGGGAGAGAGAGGGAGAAAGAACGAGAGAGTTACACATGAAATCAGAACATTTGAATTTCACAGGTTTTTATAGACGCAAGTAGATTTTTACACCAACATGTTACATTTTTGATGGGACAGTTTTCTTAAGGCAGGAGACAATTTGGCAACAAATACCTTCAAATGCACCAGTGAGTCTATAGATGTCTTTGAAGTTATTTTCTTAAAGATTTGACCTTTATTGTATTTATGACAAGGATGTTTATTGCTGATTGAATAAATAAGCCAATTTTCCTTTTAATTTGTGTTTTTAAATAAAGAATTTTAGGTTAAATTGTACTACAGGGTGTCTCAAAAAAATGTACTCACTCTTAGAATGGCAAAATGTGCAGAAGATGTCGAGTTTGCACACAAAATTGTGTGGAGCGATGAAGCAAAGTTTTCTCGTCACTCGTAGAATGACGAGAAAACTTTGCTTCATCGCTCCACACAATTTTGTGTGCAAACTCGACATCTTCTGCACATTTTGCCATTCTAAGAGTGAGTACATTTTTTTGAGACACCCTGTATAGGGGTCGTTGAATTTTCCAAATAAATAAAACAAACTACAACAACAACCATAACAAAAGACTTATAGAAATAATTTACTTTGATGATTTGTTAGTGATAATAAGTACTAAATATCTGTTTTGAATAAAATTATCAAATTATTAGGAAAAATGTTTGATTAGTGAAATATATCTATGGAGTCTATATTTGCTTACTCCCCACTACAGCAAGATGTCGCGCAAGGCCGGATGATGGGGAAAACCAGCTCCCCCGAGGGAGCACTCTGGTCAGGTACAACAATCGCTGAGAACGGACCCACGGACATTTCCCTTTAGCGGCGCCTAAGGTGATCAGCAATAAACCAACCACTCCCGAAGGAGGTGATAATGCCTGGGAGGGTGCACCTCCTAGGACTAAGCAAGACCATACCTCATTCCGACAAAGGTTCAGGTCAGTCCTTGAATTGTCAGAATGATTGCCAAGGATGGATCCTTGACTGGGCAGGAACCACTTGATTCGATGTTTACAGGCTTCTCACTTAAACAAGATTTGGCACAAGACCTTTTAACGTGGATAAAGCACGCTCCCCTGAGAGGGACCTCTGGCCAGGTGCAAAAATAGCCAAGAAGGGACCCATCAACATTTCTCGGGAGGGGCGCTTTAAATGACTGGCAATTAACAACTACCCTCCTGAAGGAGAAGGCAATGCCTGGGAAATTGTGCCTCCTACGACCAAGCCAGACCATACGTCACTCAGACAAAGAAAGGTGTGGTGTTTCAAGTCAGACCCTAGGTTGTCAGAAGAACTGACAAGAATAGATCCTCGGCTGGTATGAAATGCTGGCCAGGAACCACCTGAGTTAGTTGTATGGGAGTTGATTCTGTATTTATCAAGATGACAAGACAAATGACAAAGAATGGGGAAATGGAAAATTATAACATAAAATACCCATTTAAATCATCGGAATTTTCCTCATGGTGAACTGATGACTATGAATGATGATGCAGATTATTTAAAATATTAATTTATTATTTTTCAGAATTTTTTAGATGCACGATTGAGAATTTGCATTTGGATTATTCGGACAACTGTTCTCACAACTTTTCAGCCGATGTAATCTCTGGCCTTCTTCAGGCGCGGCAAACTCAGGAATCTGTGTGGAATTCTGAACCCTTTATTTAATCCACGGGTGTAGATTGTTCTTGTTCCGTCAGCCAATTCTTTATTATATTCTTAGTACCGCCTGTACTGAGGATTGAACTTTAAACCTACAGAAAACCTTCACTTACAAAGGATTATTACTTAGCACTTGATCTGTTGTGCGACGGGTTTATGTAGACAATTCAGGTAGAACTTTTGCGAATTGAATAACATTCAGTTCTAAGTGACAGTTTTCTGGAGGTTGAAGGTTCAATCGCCACTACAGGCGATATTAACAAAGAATAAAATGAAAATTACTTAACACCCAGTCCTGGCTGATTGAACAAGAACAATCTATCCCCGTGGATTGAGTAATGGGTTCAGTTCAAAATTCCGTATAGATCCCAGGGTTTGAAAAGATGCCCCTGAAGAAGGTCGGACGTTACATCGGCTGAAACATTGTGAAATAACAACCAAAATTAGAATAGAAGTCCGAATAATCCAAATAATACTAATTTCAAATATTTCCTACATGCTTAAATCCTCCAATCAACTATCTATCAATCATACTGTATAACCCACTGCACCTGGGAATTATATCTACATTTCATACAGAAAGTATACTAACGCCAAGAAATATGCAACCTACCCGAAGAGTGTTAGTGAAAATCACTAAACAGGCCTAACAGAACTTATACGCAGATACTGAGCTCACAGTCCGTGTCAGTTACCGTTATATCGCTTCCAGATTCACTTTAAGTGTGTAGCAGTTACATAATTAAGATCTATTTTCATTTGCACTTACATGTAATCACTCCCGTAGTGATTGCTACGTGGTTCAGTAAGATAATACAGGCATGTTATCACTTGTGTAGTGATACGTTGGTCAATTAGGACACATGCGCGCCTTTTTCCATTTCCACCCGAACCATTGTGGGCCCATTTATGTACAGTACTAATTGAGATGCTAATTGATGCTAATGTGAAAAGACGTCATTCCTTTCTTCGTCTCTAGCAACGACTTGGTGAAGCGAGATGAGACTAGGAGAAGGAAAACTCTTAAATAACACAAGATCAGGACGATCTGCTACTGGTACCATGTAACCCACTATTAGTTGTCACATGGTCAGGGTCTACTCTGATGAGGGGGAGTGTGTGGGCACCCCTATGGAATTTAGAAATAAGAATTGTCAAAAAGCAGAGGAGCTTAGCCAGAGCCAACGGTCATCCCTTCCTCAAACGATGGGCTAACACTGAAGAATTGGCAAAGAAAATCATGAAGAATCAAAAGAAAAAAAAAAAGATTTGCACTTACATGTTATCACTTGCATAGTGATTAGTATGTGGTTTGGTAGGATAACACAGGCATGTTCAGACTTGCATAGTGATACGTTGGGTGATAAGAACACTTTGCGCATGTGCAACCGTTTTGCATTTCCATCCAAACAATTGTGCGCCCATTTATGTACAGTACCAATTGAGATGCCAACGTGAAAAGCTTCTCGTCATGACTTGGACGAGATGTGAGACCAAAGGTCTAGACTCAATTCCCTTTCTATAGTACATACATACCGGCCGAACCAACCTGTCTTATATTCTTGAGTTCCTAACTCTTTCCAGACAATATTCTGTGTTGACGAAACTATTGAATAAAGTTGATTTTAATTGTAGAGAAGAGGTTTGACCTTTTAATCATAAACTTAGTGACCTTTTTTCTTCTTATCAAACAAGGCCAGTAGGATGGATACAAACGCAGCGACCCTACTACATTATGGCAGTACAACAAGCTTCTCAACCCAACTCTACAAGTGTATATCCAACTATAATGCATGACAATCACCAGAGTCGCAAATCATTAATCTTAGATCGTTTTCCATGGAAACGGTTATGCGTAAGTCTAAAATTGATCCATCTCAACTAGCATCACATTCTTTTGTTTGGGGGTAGTATTCCTCTCCCTTAACACGAGATTACTATCTTATAGGTTCTGTATACACAGTCATGTACCTGTGGCACGGGTTCTACAGGGGAATGAGGGCTGTTGCCATACCCAGAACCCCCCTTCCCTGTAAGGAGAATTTGCTTTTTTTTTAAATATATGTCTTTCGTTTACGCTTCCAGTTTCCTATCTTAACAAACTCCTTATCTTTTTCAAACAAGTCGTTTGTGGCGGCTGATTTTTGGAATTACATTTGTTCCTCGCAAATACGAGCAGCAGTTTGCTCCCAGATTTCTACAAATAGAGGCACATTTTGCCGCCGATGGTATTGGTTCTGAGACTAAGCAGCTTAATATTTTGTTGAGGGCATTCCCGATTTCATTAGCTTCAATTGTGAAGAATCTTATTACTGATCCACAGCCGGGCACCTCATATGAAAGCGTCAAGAGTGAGGTTCTTCAACATACTTTTGTTATTGGCAGAGCGCCGTTTTCAAACATTTGTGAATGATGAGCTGCTAGGGGATTGGATACCTAGCCAGCTCTTTATCGTATGAGGGAGATTGTGGAGTATGTGCCAGCCGACAGTGCCCTATTCATGCAATTATTTGTATCTGGTTTACCGTCCAAAGTTAAGACCATATTACCACCTATGATGGAGACAGGAACCATTGAGCAATTAGCATCCTTAGTGAAAACAGAAAAGAAGAAAATAATCCGGCACCAGAAAGTAACTGCTATTCTCTGTGTGTTCTCAATTATCGTTACTACTTGCTTTCACACCCCTATCTCACCTCTTCGTTCCTGAAGTTCATCACAAAACTGTCTTTTCTTCCTTGCATAGCTTGGCTCACATTGGAATTTCTACCACAGTGAAACTTATTTCAGCTAGATTCTTCTGGCCGAATATGAGACGTGAAATCACTGCCTGGACCTGTTCCTGTTTATCCTGCTACCAGAAATATAAAGGGTACAGACATATACAAGCCCCAATTAGAACTGTCAGTACTCCTCAAGCACGATTTAACCACATCCAGATTGACTTAGTTGAACCTTGGCTGGTTAGCCAAGGCTATTCCTACATCCAGATTGACTTTGTTAAACCTTGGCTGGTTAGCCAAGGCTATTCCTACATCCAGATTGACTTTGTTGAACCTTGGCTGGTTAGCCAAGGCTATTCCTACATCCAGATTGACTTAGTTGAACCTTGGCTGGTTAGCCAAGGCTATTCCTACATCCAGATTGACTTTGGTTAGCCAAGGCTATTCCTACCTGCTGACCTGTATTGATCGTTTTTCTCGTTGGCCTGAAGCTATCCCATTGATATTTCTGCTGAAACTGTAATCCATGCCTTAATACAGGCTAGATTTATCATTGTCCCTGCAACAATTACCACTGATCGTGGTAAGCAGTTTGAATTGTGCCTATTTCAAAAACTGTCCCAAATCCTGGGTATTAAGCATACCAGGACCATTAGTTATCACCCAGCTTCTAATGGAATGATTGAGCGCTTTCATCAGTAACTAAAAGCCACTTTACGTGCAGTCCCTGATCCTTAAAGGTGGATTGAATATGTGGCCATTGTTCTCCTTGGTTTCGTGCTGCTATTAAGGAAGATTTGGGATATTCTCCAGCTGAACTGATGTATGGAACCCCACTGGCATTACCTGGTCATATGTTCATCGCCTTAGATTTCCATGTGGTTGATACTGAACACTACGTTAACAGATGCTTCTTTAACAGTTTGCTGCCGATGAACTCTCGGCACCAAAGTATTAAATCAGCTGTTCCTAAAGACATTGCATAATGGACCCATGTTTTTATGTGAAACTGCACTCATATCATCTTATTCCGATCCATATTCTGTGCTTGCCTGAACCGACAAATCTTTTACTCTGGACATTAAATGTATAAATGTTAAATGTATAAAAGAAACTGTGTCAGTTGATAGATTGAAACAAGCATTTTTTGGGGAACAAGACCCAGGCACCCCACGTTCCACCCACACTCATATTTCCTGAACAAAGTGAGACGGAACCTCCAGAGGCAGCCAAATCATGTCTTATAACTCACAAAACCACTACATGTTCTGGTAGACATGTCCATTGGTCAAAAAAATTATACAAGACTGTCTATATTTGAAAAACCACATTTTTCTCTTTTCAATAAAAGAACAAATATTTTTCTCTTTTTAGCAAAAAAATACAGACATTTTTGATAAAACTAAACATTTGCAGGTTCGTTTAAATTTATTCTCATGTGCTGCTATTACCAATCAAGAATCTCTTGTTTTTTATCGGCTTAAAACCTAAACAGGGGGTAATGTAGCAGTTACATGATTGAGATCTATTTTCTTTTGCACTAACATGTAATCAGCCGTATATGGTTCAGTCAGATAACACAGGCATGCTCAGACTGGCGTAGTGATACATTGAGCGATTAGAACATTTTCTGCATGCGTGGCGTTTTACAAACAGTTTCTCGAGAGTTGTTGCTGCACCAGATGCTATATTGCTTTTCTTGCCGGATAAGATGAAACTCAAGGACTCAATTATTTTTCTATAGTCAACGACCGTCGTCCGAACCAACCTGTCTTATATTCTTGTGTGACTAACTCCTTCTGGTTCCTATTCTGTGTTGATGAAACTGTTAAATAGAGTTGATATAATTTTAGAGAAGAGGTTTGTCTTTTTAAATGAAAATTAGTGATCCTTCTTACTTCTTCGGCTAAAGCAAGCCCAGCCAGATGAATACAGACGCAGCGACGCTATCACAAAATGGCTTCGACAAGCGTCTCACCAAAAACTCTACAAGGTAATAGCCTAATAAAAAAGTAAAATCTCATTTTTTGATTGGGGGGGGGGGGTAACTGAGGGTGTAAATCTACAATAATACCGTTTTTTGTTATTTCCAGAATTACAGATTGAAATTTAACCAAATATGTGCCAAGTACGATATTTGACACATGAATAAAAATGGTGGGAAAAAAAGCCTTTTTGTACTTTCATTTTTGCTTCCCCCCCCCCCTCATCTTTTAACTATAACGTCTGTTCTTTGTTTTGTTTTTTACCAAACTTCTTTTTTCTTTTCTTTTTTTTTAATAGAATTTTAATTTTCAAAGAGTCACGAAATGATTCATTCTTTTTTTTTTTCAACTATTATCAAAACATTAAAATGGCTTACTTGTTTACGAAAAAAAAACGAAATACATTCTGGTGGATTCAATTTTGTAATTTTTTTTTTTTAAATTGGATTCTTAAAAATTCGTTTTATGTTACTCTATTGCATTTTTGATTTCACTAAATATTCGATTAATAGAAAAGAATTTTTTTAATATTTTGATTTTAATAATAAATATTCGATTAGTAAAGAATTTTTTAAAGTATTTAATTCTTTTTTATGAAAGTCACTCCAAACAAGACATGAAGCCACTTGATGTAAGGAGCTAATCATAATAACAAAAAGAGAGGGGAAGGTTGAATCACTTCAAAACAAACCAAGCCTGAAAGAAACCCCACCATCTGCGTTCAATCCCATGGACACCCAGCAGACTAGTTGCGAGAGAGAAAAAAAACACTTTTCTTAGAGATTTGTTTTTAATGTTTTAACATAACTGACAATCCAGAGTGTCTTTTTTTTTTTAGAGAGAGCTGGATTTTTCCCCACGTTAAAAACCGCCCTCGTGGGGAGGCAAGTAAATAAAGGCATAGAATGGATTATATATCACACACGCAAAAACAAAAAAGGGCAAACTAATTGAAATAAAGTCATTATTTACTTACATGGTAAGATATACTCCCTCATCGGTCGGAGGAATTCGGAAAAGACCCACCAACAACCGCGATAGATTTTCACTGACGTTATCTGGGGGTTCTTCCAACCATTATAACAAACTTCCCAAAGTCCGGCTGAGACAAAGTTTTTCTGTCCGCCCTCATGCCGTTCGATCCAATAAGAAGTCGAAAAACTAATCAAGATGAACAAAGCGGCCAAACTCGACCCCGCTAAACCACAGTAAAAAAAGATTTTCTTATAATCTCGGGTTTTGGCCATCGCTTCTTTTTTTTATGTAAATGTAAAACAGTTTTCTTTAAAAAGAAAAACGATAAAGTCTTCTTTTTTTTTTAAGTTAAAAAAAAACAACAAAATGTCAATTTATCTCCCAAAACATTAGACTTTTGGTTTTAGGTTTTCGAACCTAAACAATTCCTTTTTTCGTCCTATTTTTATTTATTTTTTGTGGGGGAGGGGAGGATAATAAGCTGGACATTTACAAGTAATACTTGCTTTATTATTATTATTATTATTATTATTATTATTAATTATTATTATCAAATGAACATTTCTGTGTTACTATATATAGATGTATTTTCCTTTTCTTTGCAAGATAAAGAGATCCTCGTGTCATTTGGAGTACAAAAGGTAGGTATATCCCCTGGTTTGCCGTGAACAGTTGTAATCCCTCCTCGGGTATCTCTAGCTGCTTCCAGGTAAAAGAAAATAACAGGTGATTGTTTCTTTTTTTTTTTGTTTCTTTTTTTTTTATCGCAGTGGAAAAAAATGACTCCCTCCCCCACCGAGTGAGTGACATATATTTATGCCTACCTGTAGTAGTAAATTAGTAGTAAGATTACCTGTACCACTGTACCAACGACAGAAGGGGAAATACAGGTAGATTCGTGTGTGAATATAGGTGTTTTTGTAAAGAAGAAGAAAAAAAACAAAAAAAAAGTATGTAAAATATCGAAGTTCAGGTGGAAGGATGAGGAGAGATATAAAGCGGGAAGGTTATACAAAGTAAGAATAATATATAAAAACAAATTGAATGGCTTGATTGAAGGTGGGGGGGGGAGAAAAGGGGGGGGGGTAAATGAGACGAAGAATGAGTTGACCCCCCCCCTTTCTTCCCTTCTCTTTACGTTTGTCGAGTTAACTTTCTTCTTTTCTTTTTCCTCTTTTTATTTTTTTTTAAAAAGGAAATTTGACTTTTTCATGATGTCTCGTTGTGGAGCAGTGCCTAATAAGATCTTATATCAATTTACTGGCTATGACCCTGAATAATGAATGCTGTACCTCTGTAGACTCTTCTCTAGTTCGTTGGGTAGGTTTGTTGGTTCTTTTATACGACACGGGCGCGTGCGAAAATTCATGTTTGCTTTTGCCAAAGACGAAGCTGTTTATTCACTTGTCTCACGCTACAGCCTGAGTAGGTGTTTTTCATACAAGTCAGGAATACGTCCTCGACAATCAGCCCGGCAGATTCTGTGCCATTTTAAAGTTAGTTGCCTTGTTTCTGTCGGGCAGAGGTATAGTTCTGTCCACCCTCCCAGGCTTTACCTTCTCTCTTTGATAAGGAGTTAGTTTATCAGACATTCTGTCTAGGCCAGGGAGCACTTCTCAAATCCTCACCTGACCTTGTGTCTAAACTCATGAAGAGGAGGTAAATAAAAACACTGCAACAAAGTTAGACATGGGTTCATTTTATAGTGGGAAAGTATTCAGCCCCCCCCCCCCTATACACACAAAAAAAATAGAGAAGAGTAGTACTCTGGATGGTTGCAACATTTAATGTGATCAGACCAGTCGGCATTCCCCTGCAAGGCAAGCGGCAATAAACCGACCCCTCCCGAATGAGGAGGGAATGCCTGGGAGGGTGGCCTATTGCTCTTTAATATAGAGTGGAGGATAATTGATTAAAATGCGTGACAAGATTAATTCGAAAGTGATTTGGGAACCTTTCACTGCCGATTAGAAAATATTTTCGACTCGAATTCAAGTTTGAGTTCAAAGGTTAACGATTCATTTGTGCTCCTAAACGGAAAGAAAACTTGAATTTTCGAACGCACCCCCATTGTATCAAAGAACAGATTTGTGTTTATTGCTGTAGACTTAAGAGTGTGTTCGATTCTCACACTAACTGACCAACAATCACGACCTTGAATTAGACTTTTCGCTAAGTTGTGTTTGATCGTCACTACCCACCGTTCAACAATTACCTATGACCTTTTGCGCCGAACTAATTAATGCTAGCTAAGTTTTAAAGGCGGGAATTTAGACCAACTGTCGAAAATCGTTCTCAACGATGTTTTTCTTCGAAAGCTTTCTTTAGTTTACTACGAATTAAACACTTAAGTTCACGATTACCTATACATATATTAAACTATAAGAATACCCGTCCCAGGACGGGTAAAATTATTCCCTGAACAGAACAGTTTTTCACCACTTTTATGTCTCTTTACGAAGATTAAAATCAAGATATAATACAGTAACACAAGGATAGGCGCCCTTTCTGTGGAGCTGAATTACTCCACATTAAAAGCCGCCCTTGTGCCTGACTTTGCTCTCGGGAGGAGGCAAGTAACTAGAGACATTTATTTTATCTGCATTAACAACAGTGCATCGTCAACTAACTTTCTATTGACAGCTGCTTATGATATCGTAGGTTGTTGAGTTCTCTAAGGGTTAAGAAGAAAACAACTCTTATCAAAAAGGTCAAGAGTCAAAACAACTGTTAGCGGACGCTGGTGAACTTGAGAATAACAACAAGTGATTTTTGTTCTCTCTTTCTCTGTCTCCGTCTCTCTCTCTCTCTCTACTTGTTGCGTATTCTTGTTTCTCTCCTTTTTGCTGAACGTTTGTCCTCTCTCCCCCTATTGTTTTTGCCAAGAGAGAGAAGCAGCAGTTACTGAGAATACATCACACAGGGTAGACGCATGCCAGCCCGACTCTGTAACTCGAGTTTTATATGGTTTTCGAAATGAATAAATGAAAGCTATATTTTTATCTAAAATGCTTTGTTCACTTTTTCTACAAAGTGCTCAATTTTCAGCGACGGTGGTTCCATTCACAAGCTCAGATAATTAATTCTCTGGAGAGAATTAATGACGCCATACAATGACAGTATTACCCATTCGAACAGAACAGGCCATTGCGTTTGAGGATCTTAAACAGTGTGGGTTCAAACAAAAAAACAATGGTCAACCGCTATTCGACAGGGGATGTGACTCTCGTAGCCCCCAGGAGCTAGTGGATCTGTACCTAGGACAATAAGATTCCTTCCAGAGACGTATCCATGGCACAAAATACCAAAGTTTACTCCCCGAGCAACAATAGTGTTACGGTACTATTAAACCTTACGTCTAGAATCCTTATTCCAATTTTGATCAAAATCCATTACATGATATTAATTCTAGAAAATGTCTAAAATTAAAGGCTTAAGCTTGAAGGGTCTTAAGAAGAAATTGAAATCCAGGGAATCTTGCCTAATTGATGTCTAATGACCATGAATCAAACTTAATGCAAATCTGAAATATTTGAATTTTCAAACCTTTTAAAATACTAGAAAAAAAAAAAAATTTTGGTAATATTTATTAATTGATGTCAAATACCTATTGTTCAAATTTCACAAAATCGGAAGTATCTGAATTTTCACGATGTGGTTCCCTCTGTGGGTCATAGTAAAATAGAAAAGGTTGAAAAGTACTGCACTAAGATCATCATCATCATATTCGGTTTAATGCCCATTTTACATGCTGGCATGTGTTGGACAGCTTTTAGAAATTGATTTCCAAACTTAGCTATCTTTAGCCAGATTTTTATTTTTCTGTCTTTCTCTCAAATCTATCCTTACCACTTCCTCCCGTGTTTTCCTTGGCCTTCTCCTGTAAACTGACCCTGCTACCTCAACTGTTCCACTAAGCTAATCACTCTATTCTTTTAATGTGACCAAATCAATAAAGTCTCCTCTTTTACACACATCTCCCTATACTGTCTAGATTTAATCTTTCTCTGAGGACATCAGATTTCAACCTGTCTTTAACATTCACATTATACATTCATCTTATCATTCTCATGTCATTTCTCTCCATGCAACACATATCCCCAACCCACTGCATGCAACACATATCCTCAACACATGCCTGAGAGATCCTACTCTTGGTCGACAGTAATGTTAAAATTTCCCTGACCTAACTCCATCCACTCTTAACTCTTTCAATCACACCAACACCAGCTCCTCCCTGTGCTCCAATGGTATCACCAAGAAAATTTCTGCACAACCTCAGTAGCTTTGCCATCCAAATGTACCTTCTCCACATCTGAGTTCTCATCCGTCTCCATTCTCTTATACATCTTGCACACAAACTGGTTATCATCTCTAAACCTACCTGTAATTCCACTGCACTTCTTCTGTTCCAAATGCTTACAAGTACCACAAAAGATTAAGCTGCTGCCAACTCATTATCCACAAAATCCGCAGGAAGGAACTTTCTTCTTTCTGGAACTTTCCAACAAAACAACCACTGATCTTCACTTTGGTCTTGGTAACATTCACTGTCAGACCATTATTTTCCATCGCATTCCTTCAAAATTTTAACTTAACACATATATCCTTTCCAGACAACCCATAGAAAACTCCTTAGACAATGCTTCTAAAACACACATGAAAAAGCAATCGACTCAATACAGATATCTGATATATTCCCACTTTAACATTAAAGCTGTAACTACATGTGCTGTTAATTCTAACGCGAATTTGAGCATTTGTGTACATTGTTTGAACAACCTTCACCAATCACTCGGTTGCTCCTAATTTACACAAAGCAACTATACAACATCTCTTGGCACTCTGCCAAAAGCTTTTCTTAAATCCACGAGTCTGTAATCATCTCAGTGCTTGTTTCACCCTTCAACATTTCTGCAACAACACAAGAGTCCTGCTGCCTTACCCTACTTCATCTTACTCACAGCTTCCCGTATCATTTCTGTCTCAATTCTTATGGCTGGTCAAAATACTGCTTCTCCAACTTCGAGATTTTCTTGGTGTATATAATATACGTATATAAGGTGTATATAATATATGTATATAAGGTGTATATAATATACGTATATAAGGTGTATATAATATACGTATATAAGGTGTATATAATATACGTATATAAGGTGTATATAATATACGTATATAAGGTGTATATAATATATGTATATAAGGTGTATATAATATACGTATATAAGGTGTATATAATATACGTATATAAGGTGTATATAATATATGTATATAAGGTGTATATAATATACGTATATAAGGTGTATATAATATACGTATATAAGGTGTATATAATATATGTATATAAGGTGTATATAATATACGTATATAAGGTGTATATAATATACGTATATAAGGTGTATATAATATACGTATATAAGGTGTATATAATATACGTATATAAGGTGTATATAATATACGTATATAAGGTATATATAATATACGTATATAAGGTGTATATAATATATGTATATAAGGTGTATATAATATACGTATATAAGGTGTATATAATATACGTATATAAGGTGTATATAATATATGTATATAAGGTGTATATAATATACGTATATAAGGTGTATATAATATATGTATATAAGGTGTATATAATATACGTATATAAGGTGTATATAATATACGTATATAAGGTGTATATAATATACGTATATAAGGTGTATATAATATACGTATATAAGGTGTATATAATATACGTATATAAGGTGTATATAATATACGTATATAAGGTGTATATAATATATATATACTAGAAGAATCCAGGTCCAAGGACAGGCAAAATTAATTCCCAAACAGAACAGATTTGCACTAGTTTTATGTCCCTTTACAAAGATTAAAACCAACATATAGCGATATGTCTAGAATCCTTATTCCAATTTTGATCAGAATCCATTACATGATTTCGATTCTTAGATGAAGCTTAAAAAGTCTTAAGAAGAAATTGAAATTCAAGAAATCGTGCTTAATTGGTGTCTAATTACTATGGATCAAATTCAATCCAAATTTGAAATATTTAAATTTTCAAATAGGAGGTTGTGCCTATATTATGCCCCCTAAAAACCCTTTAAAATACTTCAAATAAACTGAAATTTGTGGAATATTTATTAATATAGGTCTAATACCTATTGTTAAAATTTCACAAACATCAGAAGTATCTGAATTTTCACGAAGGGCTTCCACCCTATTTTTAGCTCCTTTACCTAAATTAAACTAAATATAGCCCACATTACGACCCCTTACATCAAGCAGCTCCGTTCCAAGATTCATAATGCTCGGTTAACTAGTTTAGAAGTGAATCCTATACATACAAATATATAAATATATACACATACCTACTTTATATAGATAGAGATAGTGTGTGTGTATATATATATATATATATATATATATATATATATATATGTCTCTTCCCATTTTTTTTTTATATATAATTTTCTTTTTAATACCCTCGATAATTATTTATGGTCTTTTGACCATGTTTTTAATCGTGATTCCCCTTCATAGTCGACGATTACCTTGAAGAGTGTCGACTGAAAGACGTCTCGGTAGTTTTATTTAATTTTCTTTACCTTTTTTTTTCTCTCAATACTCGTTTAAAAAGGAGAAAAACATCCTCATAGAGAATAAAGAAAAGTGATTCATCTTTGTTTCCCTTCTCCTGTGTCTTTTTCCTCTTTTGTAATATAAATCATATAAAAGAAACCCTCATAGATAATAATAGCAGTGCGTCCAACATTATTTCACTGTATATATATATATATATATATATATATATATATATATATATATATATATATATATATATATAAGAATGGTTCATTGAATATTTTCTGAGTATTAGTGGACTGCATCAGCCATATTTAAGGTTGTAGGTTAATTTATTTAATGAGAGCAAAAGAATAAACCTAAGCCACCCCAACTCAAACAATAAAAAAAACAGAGTTAGAATAAAAAAGAAAAAGTATTTCAAACTGCCACGGTTACTGCATTTTTATAACAAATGGTGTCTCTCCACTCCCACCCCTCCACAATACACTAAACTAACAAAACACAACTTTACATACAAGTTGCAAAATCATTAACTTAAAGTTTGTTTGTTTTTGCTTTGCAGACTTTCCACGGTTTGCTCTATTTATAGTTTACTTACTGTACCTACCCGGCGTTGTCCGGGAGGTTTTTAAATTAATTTTTGTTTCACTTTTTTTTTTTAACGATGTCATTTGTTTTTTGTTTTTGTTTTTTTTTGCTTTTTGTTTGTTTTATCTGTAGAATGAGAGTTATTTGGTGTTATGAGACGCTTGCCGGAGACTGGAGATAGCCATTTTGTAGAGGCGGCCATGCCTGTATCTATCTGACTCAGCTTGCTTGAAATGAAGAAGAAAATAGGATCACCAGAATTCTATATAAAATATACCAACATCTTCTCTACAATTATATCAACTTTATTTAACAGTTCCATTAAGACGGAAACACAAGAATGTAAGGCAAGTTGATTTGGCAGGCGGGCTTTAGCTATAGAAAGAGAATTGAGTTCAGGAGTTCCATCTCCCCCTGCTGCTTCATGGCAAGGGACGAGATGATGCTTTTAGCGTCTGGTCACCACGGCGCCTGTTCAGGAACTCTTTGTATTTTAGCGCCAAACACAGCTATAGAAAGAGAATTGAGTTCAGGAGTTCCATCTCATCCTGCTGCTTCATGGCAAGGGACAAGATGATGTTTTTAGCATCTGGTCACCACGGCGCCTGTTCAGGAACTCTTTGTATTTTAGCGCCAAACACAGCTATAGAAAGAGAATTGAGTTCAGGAGTTCCATCTCCCCCTGCTGCTTCATGGCAAGGGACAAGATGATGTTTTTAGCATCTGGTCACCACGGCGCCTGTTCAGGAACTCTTTGTATTTTAGCGCCAAACACAGCTATAGAAAGAGAATTGAGTTCAGGAGTTCCATCTCATCCTGCTGCTTCATGGCAAGGGACGAGAAGATGTTTTTAGCATCTGGTCACCACGGCGCCTGTTCAGGAACTCTTTGTATTTTAGCGCCAAACACAGCTATAGAAAGAGAATTGAGTTCAGGAGTTCCATCTCATCCTGCAGCTTCATGGCAAGGGACGAGATGTTTTTAGCATCTGGTCACCACGGCGCCTGTTCCGGAACTCTTTGTATTTTAGCGCCAAACACAGCTTAGACAGAAATTAAGAAAGCTGAGTATGCACAGAAGTGTTTGAATTGCCCAATGTATTTCTACACAAGTTTTAACATTCCTGTTTTAGCTAACCGAACCACAAACTAATCACTACGCAAGAGATTGCATGTAAATACAAAAGAAAGTAGATCTTAGGCATGTAACTGCTACATATCAAATTATTTTTTTAAATTTTATTTTTAATAGATTTCAAAAGTTCAGAGGAAGCCAAGGAAAACATGGGAGGAAGTGATAAGGATGGATTTGAGAGATAGAGGGATAAATACTGATCTGGCCAGAGGCAGGTTAGTTTGGAAGTCAATTTCTAAAAGCCGTTCAACATATGCAAGCACTTAAAACAGACATTAAACCGACGATGATGATGATGATGATAATGATAATGATGATGATGACGACGACAAGGGCGATAATGGTGGTTGTGTTGGTTGTGGCGGTGATAACTACAACGATGACGACGATTACGTTTGGCCATTAAATTATTAATTGAACCGAATTGTTAGAAAAATTATATTGAACAATAGAATAATACAGGTGCGCCAAGAAACGCTCAAATCTAGAACCTTCTACAAAGCTGTCTATAAAGTACTGGTTTAAAAATAAAATAAATTCGTTTGATCCAAGATGTCTACACTGTGACACGAAGCTATGACACTCTTCATGGACGGCGGGGGGGGGGGGGGAGCAGGCCCCTCACTGCATATGCATCATTAACGAGTATTGTAACGTTACATTAATGTAATTGTTTTGTAGCTGCGTTTTTTTAATTAATTAATAGGTAGTACCCAGTCAATCATGCTTGGTCTTAAAGGACTCCTATCTTGGCATATCTAATAGCAAGACACAAGTATTGCATTATCTTGGCATATATAGGGTAAAGTGGGTGAATGCCGTCTGTAGGGGAATGCCGTCCATTTAAATTTAACGCATAGTCTTAGTACGTGAGTCGAAGCAGGTGTTGATAGACTTCATGTGTTTAATTTGATCCAATTAGCTTATCTATTAATAGATTGTTGGTCTTATACTGTAATCATTACAATATAAGACCAACAATCAATTTTATCTAAAATTTGGGCGAAAACCAAGCGAAATGGATGAGTTTTTGTCAAAGGTCCATATTCTATAGGTATATCCAAGGACTTTCATTTTCTTCTCCGAAAAATCGACACCCCGAAGCAAAACAGTTGAAACTTGAATTAAACTGATTTTTTTCTAAAAAATTCTGATGAGATTAGAAAAAAATCAGACATAAAAATGATGTTCCGACAATAATATTTACAGAAAATACATAAGTTGTTTACATTTTGGTGACCTATTTTCGTAACGTAGCGTTTAACATTGAATATCCAAAAGAGCAAAAAATATCGAATTTGGTGAATTTTAAAAAGAATATACCAAAAATCAACTATTTACTCAATTCTAATAAAAATTTTCAACACTTACGTAAGTATACTGTAGTAACAAAGATAATTGATGCCCGTCTCCCCCTTGAAGTAATAATGGAATGTTCTACATTCGTGTATATTAAGAGTGAATGTTAAACACTATTTGTCCCGGTAAGCAACAAATGGTTAAATAAAGCTTATCCTTAAGTTATATTCGGCGTCCAGTTTTTATTACAATTTATTTAACCATTCGTTATGGAACGTTACTTGAAACCCGATCGTCTAGACCTTGATACGGCCGACTCGGAATCTACTGACAAATGGCGGCATTGGAGAAAAATGTTCGAAGGATTCCTTACAGCTCTACAGTTATCTTCAAATGCGGCTTTAACAGGTACTGAGAAATATACCCTTCTTTTACATCATGTCTCTACTGCTATATATAGAAATTTATCTGAATGTGAAAATTATGAAACTGCGGTGGACATTTTAGAAGCCATGTTTGTCAAGAAAAAAAATACTATTTTTGCTAGACATTTACTTGCTACCCGGCGTCAACAACCAGAAGAAAGCCTTGAACAATACCTTCAGATTCTAAAGACGTTAAGTCGCGAGTGTGAATTTACAGCCTTAACTGCGAACCAAGCGAGAGATGTTTTTATCAGGGACGCATTTATTAATGGAATACAGTCCAACCAAATAAGACAAAGACTACTAGAGAATAAAAACCTAGACTTACCAACAGCTTATGAACAAGCTCTAACGTTGGACATGGCACAGAAACAGTCTGTCTTCTATTTACAACCCGATATTTTGGGAGCTGCTATCGTAGCCCCTCCTCTGCATGTTCAAAATTCTTCCATTGTTCAAGATGCTGCCACCCCCGTTTCTAATGATCACGAACAACTTATCACTGCCGCCTCAGCTGGATCCACATGCTACTTTTGTGGCCTTCGTATACATGCTCGTTCGTCCTGCCCGGCTCGAGATGTTAGATGCCACAAGTGTGATAAGCAGGGACATTTTTCGAAAGTTTGCCGGTCAGCTTCTCAAAAAAAACGTTCGGCTACTCTTGCTACTGTAGCACCAATTACAATATCAGCTGCATTCCCCGGCTGCCTCTCAAAAACAATCGTGAGGGTAAAAATCAATGGATTGACTATTCATGCGCTTATTGATACAGGCAGTTCCGAAAGTTTTATTAATGCCAGTATTGTAAAAGCAAATAAATGGGAAATATTTCCTTGTTCCAACCAAATATCAATGGCAAATTCATCTTTATCGTCCCATGTAATTGGATATTGCATGGTTAACCTGAAACTAAAAGGAAACTCCTATCAAGGGATCAAATTATCAGTAATGAAAAACCTCTGCTGCGAAGTGATTTTGGGTCACAATTTTCTAAAACAACATTCATGCGTTGAAATTCCTTTTGGTGGCCCCAAGCCAGTCCTAAGCGTATGTGGACTAGCAGCTGTCAAAGTGCGGCACCCGTCACTTTTTACAAACTTAACTCCTGACTGCAAACCAGTAGCAATAAAATCAAGACGCTATTCAGAAACGGACAAACAGTTCATAGCAGCAGAAGTAACAAAACTACTTAAGGAAGGAATTATAGAGCCAAGTGAATCTCCATGGCGAGCACAGGTCCTCGTAACAGCCACTGAAAATCACAAGAAAAGGATGGTCATTGACTATTCCCAGACCATCAACAGATACACATTACTCGATGCCTATCCACTGCCTCGTATTGACGAAATGATTTCTAATATTGCAAAATATCACACTTTCAGTACTTTAGATCTCAGAAGTGCCTACCATCAGGTACCTATCAAGCCAGAGGATAAGCCCTACACGGCATTCGAGGCCTGCGGTCGCCTATATCAGTTCTGCCGAATTCCTTTTGGGATAACAAATGGTGTGGCTAGCTTCCAGAGGGTAATAGATGAAATAATCTCCAATGAAAAATTGAAGGGTACTGTTGCATATATAGACAATGTCACAGTATGCGGACATAACCAAGCTGAACATGACCACAACCTTAAACGATTCATGGCTGCCGTCAAGAAATATAATCTGACTTTGAACAGTGAAAAATGTTCCTACAACTTGAAAAGCATCAAATTATTGGGATACATTGTCAAAAATGGCACCATGACATCGGATCCCGAGCGACTGAAACCGCTAATGGAATTACCAATCCCTGGAAACATGCCCTCTTTACGACGAGCCCTCGGTATGTTTGCTCACTACTCCCAATGGGTTGCGTCTTTTTCAGAAAAAAATACACCCATTGACGCAAGTATCTACTTTTCCGTTGTCCTGTTCCGCCATCAGAGCATTTCAAAACATGAAAAGGAACATTGCTCAGTCTGCCATTTCTGCTGTGGATCCTTTTATCCCTCTATTAGTTGAGACGGATGCCTCCGACTGTGCGATAGCTGCCTCACTGAGACAATCCGGTCGTCCTGTAGCTTTTTTTTCAAGAACACTTTCGAGATCCGAGCGACGACACTCTGCAATAGAAAAAGAAGCGTACGCCATTGTTGAGGCATTACGAAAATGGAGGCATTACTTAATCGGCCGACATTTTGAATTAATCACTGACCAAAAGTCGGTCTCGTTTATGTTTAACCCAAAAACAACGAGTAAAATAAAAAAACGAGAAAATAGCGAGATGGAGAATGGAGCTTTCTTGCTACTCCTTTGACGTCACTTACCGCCCTGGTAAGGAGAATGCCGCGGTCGATGCGCTTTCAAGGGTATGTGGCCTGGTAACTGGCTCAGATGATTTTCAGTATATACACAGGGAATTGTGTCACCCAGGTATCACAAGAATGATTCACGTAGTCAGGAGCAGAAACTTGCCATATTCTGTTGAAGACGTAAAAAGAATTACGAACTCTTGTCGGATATGCGCAGAAAATAAGCCCAGGTTCTACAAACCTCCTCCAGCAACACTCATTAAGGCCACACAGCCTTTTGAAAGACTTAACCTGGATTTTAAGGGCCATTTACCCTCTAAAACTAAAACTAAATACATGCTCACAATAATAGACGAGTACTCAAGATTTCCGTTCGTCATCCCCTGCCCAGACGTAACGGCTGCAACAGTAATTCAAGGCCTCTGCTCCATTTTTGCCGTTTTTGGAGTGCCTGCATATATACATTCAGATCGTGGGTCTGCTTTTATGTCGGACGAACTCAAGCAGTTTCTACATGAACGAAGAGTAGCTGTAAGTAGAACAACTCCCCACAATCCTCAAGGAAACGGATAGTGCGAAAGATACAATGGTATAATATGGAAGACAGTACAGTTGGCGGCAGCAAATCGCAATAGTCCGATCTCCGATTGGGAAAGTCTCATCCCCATGGCCTTATACGCTATTAGGACTCTATTATGTACAGCGACAAACGCTACCCCACATGAGAGATTCTTCTCGTTCCCACGACGAAGCTCAGCAGGCACATCACTTCCCTCGTGGCTTGCACAACCTGGCACAGTTTTATTAAAACGCCATGTTCGTCATAGTAAACATGACCCATTGGTAAGCGAGGTAGAATTAATCGAAGCGAACCCTCAGTATGCACTGGTTAGAAATTCAGAAGGAAGGCAATCTATTGTCTCCTTAAGGGATCTAGCCCCGGCAGGAAATGTATATGAACGTAGAACTGCTTCAGATGGATATACAGCTCCGGTTCGTGGACCAAGTCCGACCCACTTAGGTGATCGTGTGCCAGATACATCAAGTTCAGAGTCCCAACAAAACGAATCTGAATATACTAACAGAGTCGTCTCTGACTCTAGTTCGGACGACAGATGGGTACCACGAAAGCGGTTTCACCCAATATCTGAGACAGATACTCAATCTTCAGACACCAAGCGACCGAAGCGCCGTAGAAAACGAGAGCGATTTGGAGCAAGATATTTTAGCCCTAAACCAGCCACACAAGACAGTCCCGAAACGTCGTCAGGTCCCGAGGAGCCTAGATTAGAAATGGATGTCGGGCACGAACAACCAAGACGCCCTCAAAGAACCCGCAGGAGGCCAGGTCGATGGGATGATTTTGTTCCCTACGAATAAGAAGATAAATGGGGGAGAATGTAGTAACAAAGATAATTGATGCCCGTCTCCCCCTTGAAGTAATAATGGAATGTTCTACATTCGTGTATATTAAGAGTGAATGTTAAACACTATTTGTCCCGGTAAGCAACAAATGGTTAAATAAAGCTTATCCTTAAGTTATATTCGGCGTCCAGTTTTTATTACATATACCAAATTTTTGTTTAAAACATATCCCGATTCCGATAATATAATTTCCCCCCCCCCCTTTTTGTTTTAATTAAATACAATTGGCAATAATAAAAGGTGCTTTCAATCTGCATGGTTCAACAGATGTTCTTGGCTTCACTATCGAGTCGCTGATGACTCGGTTTTATGCGGCACATTTATGTTAGCTAGTCATCAAGAATGCAGGTTTTCGGAATTGGAAGAAAGCAACTAAAAAAACATTTCACTCATGAAGATTTAGAGTGTCAGAGATTATCTACTTTGAATGTAATAACTCTTCCTTCTTCTTGTGGTGATATCGGAGAACTTTTCAGTAGCGAAGTAGCGCAGAATAAATTGGTCAACACGAAAATGCTGTTGAAGGTGATACAATGTCTGCAATATCTGGGTAAACAAGAACTACCATTGACCAAAGTTTTGGGGTCGTTGTAATAGAAGGGGGGGGTGTTGGTCCCTTCCTTACATTTATCGCACGAAATGAATTGAACGAACAACAACCGAGTAACACGCTACAAAATGGGTTTATTTAACAGAGGGTTGGAACTGTGTCCCAGTGAAGAAAAGAGGCTGCCGGGTCGTCAGCAAATATATTCCCAGTGGAGATGGCTGCTGCTGGAACGATGCAGGGGAAAGGCAGGAGAGAGATGTTTCTTCGTTGCTGGCCGATTTCTCTCTCTGATTTCTTCAACTCACCAGGTAGTAGAAAATAGTCCATGAGGGGACAGTTGATATCAATACGCCCTGCAAGCCGATTGGTCAGCGTATGACCAATTTGCTCACAAGGGACGAGAAGAAATAGATCCTATTTCAGTCTGCTACATCGTTACCAAAATTCGTCTTTTGAATAAAAAAGGTGGGAATCGATAAAAAGACAAAAAAGGAGTAAATAAAGAAACAAACATATAAATGTAATTCAATACAGTTTATTAATAAGACAACAAAAATAGTTAGTTCCTGCTTTTGATTTCCGAAGCAGGGTTAAACGCGTTAACCTAGGGTAACAATGGAAAATACAATAAAATTAAAAATAGCCCAATAAAATTAGAATTATATTGAGCTAAAAATATTCATAAAAAATAAAGTCTCTACTCAAGCGACCCGACCTTGGATCACATCTTACTTGTGGGAGTAAGATAAAAACTGGCCTTGTGCCTAACTCCTGGAGAAGAGTAAATCAATACTCAAGAGACTATATAGAAAATGAGACGAAGTCCATTTCTAATACATAAAACAACTTTATTGGTCGTCTTGGTGAATATGTGAATAAAAGGAGACATGAAAGAGAAAGGTGTTAGTGAATGAATTCGTCCATGAATATGGACGAAGGGAAATAGTTAGAAAGTCTACGTAGTTAAATGAATGTCCTGAATTAGGGGAAAGAAAATAGTTTTTATAGTAAGGGTATGTGTCTGCACACAGGTGTGAAAGTCAGTTCACATGTAAGCAGTTATGTGTGTGTGTTATACTAAGTCCACGTGTACGAGGCGGTAGCCATTTTGGATCCTTTTTTTCTTGTCAAAGTCGAACCTACAGCCAAAGTCCCGGGAAGATGTCTGTTTTGTCCCCAGAGAAGAATCGGGGGGGGGGGGCTGGTACGAACAATGTGAATGTGGTTGGCAGTGACAATGAAAAAAGGGCACCTCAGCGTTGTGCGATCTCTTTTATAGTCTCTTGTCACCTGGTCAGTTCGCACGAAAGATGGTCGCTGATTGGGCAAGCTGGAAGGGAAGTTAAATGCCTGCACCAATCAGCGCCGAGCTTATGAATTACTCAGATTCAAAATCGTATCCAGCGAGTTTTCGTTGCTTGTAGGCTGCTGCTACAACTATTATTAAAAGGGGAGGTGCCGTTTTAGACGACAATAAGAAACAACCTGGTTATTCCAATAAATATTATCGTCTCAAACGACAATGAATAGATAAAAATGGACAGAACAACTCCATTCTAAAACAATGGTTATTGCCTCAAGCAATAACGAAAAGTGGCAAGATAAGCGAGAAGTCTCGCTTTTCCACCGAAAACACAAAAACAAGATATCTTACTTGAAAGAAGAATAAAACAAATACAATAAAAATGTTTTTAGGAGGGATTCAAATGTCCTTCTTCTCAGTCTTCGATATCGTTTAAATGGTCGTTCCAGACCAAATTTCTTTTGAATAAAACCCACAAAGGGTCAAAGTCTTTGGGTTTTCTCGCCCAAAATTCAGTAAATAAAATATCCTTTTCAAAGGATAATTGTCGTTTTTCAAACGCCGAGTCT
Source organism: Sepiola atlantica (assembly GCA_963556195.1). Classification (NCBI taxonomy): domain Eukaryota; kingdom Metazoa; phylum Mollusca; class Cephalopoda; order Sepiida; family Sepiolidae; genus Sepiola; species Sepiola atlantica. The sequence continues at coordinate 70,688,860 of OY744532.1, read as the reverse complement.
GACAACAGACTTTCTTCTTGGAGCTGTATGTCTGGAATCATTTCAAAACTTCCCTGTGCATGAAAAGGGAATTCTTTTTTTATAAGGACGCTTTGTCCTTGTACATAAAAGCCTCTGGCTTCTTCAAATAATTCTTTAAAAGGGCGCTCTGTCTTTGTACAAAAACTTTTCTTTTTAAGAAGAAGTTTTAACGTCGTTAATATCTTATGATGGAACTCCGGCAAACATATCCTTTCTTCAAGCTGGTCAGGCCGGAACTGCCGAGAAAAACGCAATAAGGGGACGCCAAAATTTCAAAAAGGTAAATGAATCTCTATCAGCCAATCAAATGTTAGTTCCTTCCTCCTCCTGCTTGTCAGAGGATTGCTAAGCCACCGTCGTCGCCCATGCTGACAAAGTAGAAAGGGCTATGCTGACTATGATGATGATGATGCTGATAGGGGAAAAGGAGGGACAAGCAAAGTGCTATGTTGACAGCCACCTCATAGCAACAGGCTGACAATGAAAACAGGAGAAGGAAACACTAAGCATAGCAGGGAGTGTTGCCCCCCCCCCCCCTCAACCCACACTACCATAATGGCGAAGAAATTAAATTTCTCAAACTCTACGGACAAGAAAAAAGGAAATAGCTTCTGCGGACAAGAAAAAAGAAAAATTTCTCGGGATAAAAAGATTCAATTGGATCAAATTTCAACAGGAAATGGGGGATATTTAATTTAAAATATACCTGTCATTCTACAACAGGTAACCTCTATCATAAACCTACCTATGAGTTTTAAAATAAGAGACTGAGCTGGAATATCGGAACAATCAGTCGACTCCCGTGCAGGAAAGCTCCTACAGAAATAAGCAGCTTCAACCTCATACCAGGCCAGTTCTGCAAAAAATTTCTGCAGACCATAATCTGCACTCTCGCAGACTTGCTGAGGGGCTGAACTACACATCATGTAGTCAGCAAATATTCCAGACACAAACAACAAGCGATACTTCACTGAGGTCAGGATGCCCCAGTAGAGCATAAGTTCACCAAACTCTCGCCAGAATAATCTCCCCTTGACCCCAACAAAGAGACAAGGAGATTTAGGACGAGAAGTCTAAAAATCTTTGGATAGGCTCTCTCTCCCAATGTGCTGACTAGCACACAATAAAGAATACAAAATATGTACTTCAAAGATAACATAGTTATTTAAATTAACCTGTACCTTTTCTTGGAAGGAGTTTCGAAAGGCTAAACTCCTGTCCTACTTCCACTGACCTCTATCAGAACTCTGTGCTCTGAGCAATAAGCTATCCTGTCCAAATCCATTAAGCCCTTGGTAAGGGGATGGTAATAGGCCAGTGGTATCATGCGCCTCCAAATTTACATGCAAAGCAACGTATGCAGAATACAGTCCCTTGCCATCTAAGCAACTGCCCAAATCTAAACAGTCTCCCTGACTATCAACGGATTGCCCCTGCAACAGAAGTTGCCTTCCATTAAAAATAGGCACATTGGCCCTATAAATTTCTGAGCTGAATCCCATGAATTTTATCAAATTCCAGGAGTCCATGCTAAACCAATTATGGACAAGACTGGAGTCCTTAAAGACGCCTTAGAAATCATTTCCAAGTCCTAAATTCTTCCTGGAAATATCTAAAGCAGCTGCCAGCCAGGAAAATTACACTTTAGTGCTTGCCTATACGGTGTCTTCATACTCCCAGTCACACCACAATTCTCAAACTGCGATATAGCTATAAGGTTTTAACTCCTGAGCCTATAGCTCCAGTCGCTGATGCCTATTCGCTAAGTTCTGGCAAGTTCGACTTAGTGAAAGTTATATCGCCAAGATATTTAAATTATTTAATGGACAATTGAATTGTTTATATTTCTTTGTAGCATGGAGAAAATGAATTAGTCTGTGTAAGAAATATGTTTATCTTATTTTGTCAATGTGTGAGTACATGTGTCATCTATGTAAGAGAGTTGATAGCAGTTTTCATTCTTTCCTAGCTGAGGGGAAAGCCTCAGCCAAAAGCATGTGGCATCATCTCTTTTGACCAGCTTCTGTCTGATTGGTCCTGGCTGACCGAACCTCGTGGCTGTGTTGAATTCTTTTTATCTGAAACTACCGGCTCCACGGAATGAGTTTGTTTTTGGCGAGTAAAAGGATTTGTCTTGTAGACAATTGTAGGCAAGTCACGTGACTTGATATTTTTTATAATTTCATCTTGTTTTTCCATTCATGAGCCGTTTTTGGTGTTAACATGTACAATGATGCCATGCTGTGATTGTGAGCAACTTGAAATTCTACAGGATTAATGTCCACTCCATAATAAACACCCTGGTCAGTGGATGTTTATGTCCATAGATTAAACAACCAATCATTCTCAAGTTGTAACCTACTCTGAATGGTGGGATGTCTATATATATTCTAGAAAAACGAGCAGGGGGGTTGGTTTGATCTCTGTTGGTCTAAGAAACAGAGAGGGCCTTTAGAGCCTTACGTGGAGGGACTATTTGTGTTCGTGTGGAAGATAATTTTGTTTTAATTTGCAGGCCTGTCGTTCATTAGAAGAAACCAAGTATCATTGTAACTTCTCAAAATAAAATATCGTTACTTGTTTTAAACTCGAGTTGTGATTTTGTTTGGAAAGAAAAATCCTTTTATTACATCTGTGGCAGAGAGCACATAATTGATACTACGACCAATGTTGAAATCAAGCTCAGAATTCGGACGAACACAACGAGCGGACAATCACGGCCTGTGCAGTAAACGCACAGAAACACAAGTTCACATTTGTACAAAGATGTGATAGCTTTTTTCCGATGCAATTTTGAGGCATGCCTTATTTGTTGATGCTTACACTATTGGTTTATTAATATCGGATTTAAAGATATGCTAATCCAATTGTCGAGTGAAAGGCAATTTCAAAAGAAAGAATGATAAGTCTTTCCATACAAACAAAATCAATTTTTATTGACAACTTGTTAAGACAACAAAAGATAAAGAGTTAGTAAAATACCAAAGTTCAAAGAATCTTAGAACGGTTCAAGTGAAAAGAAGTTGTGTTGTCTATATGGAGAATTTGAGTAGACATGTTCATTTCGACTGGCACCATGCGAATTTGCATGCTACAGTGTATGTAATTGGGATATGCATTGTAGATGTGCGTGTGCCAGTTTTGTTAGAGAGAGAGTGTATGTATATGTGCGAGAGAGTATTTTGTGAGTGCCTCATTGTGTCTGTCTAGGGCTTTTAGCACCAAAAGGCCTAGGCAGGATGTATCGTATGCATGTCTGTTGTATCTGAAAGAAAACAAGAAAGAGAGGAAGAAAAATGTGTTTGGGTTTTTATAGTATAAACAAACTTTTGACAGTTAATATCCTCACTTCTGTGGTTGGCTGAAAGAATCTGCTGATTGGAGAATTTGTCCAATCGAGAGTCGATATGTAAAAAAACAACATTAGCTGTTGCTTCTAGCACTATAGATGCAGATGTGCAGCTTCCTTTGACGAGTTTGTCGTAGTGCCCGTCGCTTTCCAAGACATGCAGTAACAAACAGAACAGGTTATGATGCAGCTGCGTTCCCTTCCCAAAGGCAACCGATAAATCTAAACGATGATGATGAAAAGCGAAAAACATGACAGTGAAGGAGCGGACCGTAGCTTGTTAAGACATTGTGTCTTAGAGAAAATGCTAAGATCCACGCTTACATTAAGATTGTTGAAGAAATGTTTAAAAGAGTAAAAACAGATAAAACATGGGAAAACATGTATGAAAGTTAAATGAGGATAAGTCATGCATAAGGTGAAGGAAGAATAAAACGTAATTTAAAAGTAACACAAAATATTTATATATGCACAAATCTTACATGGTAAAATGTTAGTTTGAAATGTTCGTTGGAAGTCGGTTCCGAGAATAGTAGAAAGCCGTGTGTGCGACCATGTTTGTATGTGTGTGTGTAACCATGTGTGCGGCTTGGCGTTAATACGTCGAAGTGTGTAAATGTGCATGTCACCTTTTGTTTGTGGTTGTACAAATGTGTGTGTGCACGTGAGTTGATAAGTCGTTTAGGTATTTGTATGTGTGTGTGTCTTTGTCAGCAGTGTGAGATTATGTTTGTTGAAGAATGATAAGAGTGTAGGCCTTTGTGTCTGCGTCTGTGGGTGTGTGTGTGTGTGTGTGTGTGTGTGTGCGTGCGTGTGTGTGTGTGTGCGTGCGTGTGTTTAGTAGTCAGCCAACGCGCTGGCATCCCTTGCCCAAAGGCGAGGGGTAGCCGAACTTGTATTCTCTGTAAAGCGTCTGAGAGGCGGAGAGAAAAAAAGGAAAGAGAAAAGAGGCAGATTTTGTCGCACGGTCTTCTTTTATATTGTTTGACCAGTGGTTTGGCCGACATAGTTGGGAGCACCCCACGTGATCAACATTTTTGGCTTTTTTGCGCCTTTTTGTAGGAGCTGGTTTTTATGGCCCCAGTTTGAGCTTTTGTTGTTGAAGTGAATTTTGTATTGTTTTCTGTTTTTCTTTTTACGCCAATGATAAAATATAAGGATGTCCCTTTTGGCTAAGATCAAAGTGTAGTATCTGTTTCGATGGATACTGCACCCCATAGACTGGTATTGTCTTGGCTTTCAGAGCTTAATTTACGCCGGTCTATGGGTCTGTCCTGTGCAGTTCTAGGAGGTCCACCCGCCCAGGCTTCGCCTCCCCTCTTTGGGGAAGAGTAAGTTTATTGCTTACTGCCTGAGACGCCTCTACCGGGGAATGCCGACGGAGCTGCCCAGGCAATTGTTAATGGCCAGAGTGCTCACCTCTCGGGCGCTAGCTTTTCAAACCCCACTTTCCCGACCCGACCTTGGGTCACATCTTACTTGTTGGAGTAAGATAAAAACTGGCCTTGTGCCTAACTCCTGGAGAGGAGTAAATCAATACTCATGTATGACGTTTTTGCATTAAAAACAATTTCATATTTAATAGAAAATATAACCATGTAAAGTTACGTCAATATTGGCTGTGAGTAAAGTAATCAACTGTCGGATCGGAAGGGTTTAATTTAAAGATAAACAAGGGCTGGATACATGACTTCTGCATTTTAAACTTTAATTCAAACCATTAATTGAAAAAGGAAATTAAATTAAAGGTGGGTTCTTTGATATGACAAGGACTCTTATTTATCTTCAAATGAAACCCTTTCCGGTCCAGTCGTAACCCTACTTCCGAAAGAAATAATATGGTAGATAGTTGATTATTTATTCACGGTTAATATTAACATACCGTCACATGGTTATATTTTCTATAAAATATTAAATTGCTTTTAATGCAAATACGTCACACATGAGTGGGTAAACAAAAATACATTGATTTGGACTAATTTCCCAACTGTATTCTCTTTAAAATCTTTTATGCCGCCAATAGTAACATTTACTGCTTATCATTTCCCTTAAAAAATTTTTTTGCCTATAATGAAACAGTAATCATGTAAATGTCACAGCCATCTTGAAAAATGGCCTCTCATGGCCATTCAAACAGTGATAGTAATATTTTTTAATTAAATAATATTGCACATATTTTTTTTGTCAAACAAACATTAAATATAATGGTTTCTTACAATAAAAAGGTGTTTTGAAATGTTACTGATGTAGCAGTCACCTCCTCCTTTCAAACATAACTGCACTGGTTGGCCGTTAGGTGTCGCCTTTTCACCGACAGGTGGCGCTGAAAAGCGACACCAGAGTTATCTGCCCTTCGGATTATAAAAACCGGTGCAAACGGAAAATCACTCTCTTGTCTTTTCAACTGGCCTTGGCAGAACGACGCTGACACCAGCGTTCCGTTTCACCCTCTTGTCTTTTCAATTGGCCTCGGCAGAACGACGCTGACACAGCGCTCCGTCTCATGCTCTTTTCTCTTCAACTGGCCTCGGCAAAGCAACAACCAACACACGTTTCTTCCGTCAACACGTGGTCAAACAACGGTAAGAGTTCTCAACTCATTTTCTTTGTGTACATCTTTCAAAGACTTTTCCCACGACTCACTTCTACGCATACGCATTTCAAGAACTGTTTCTTATCGACATACATACACACACCACACACCTCATGATTCCACATTACACACACGTCCAATAAACCTTATTTGAACTACCTCCTTTTGTTTGTTAATTATTACTCTGTCTTTGCATGCAACATAGCTTGATTTAACGTACACGCTCTTAATCGGGGGACACGACCCTCGATCTGAACACTGAGAAGCATCTTTTTTAGGATTCCCCTGAAGTTAATATTAATCAAATATTTTTGGTGTAAGAAAAACCGCCAGCGATTAAAACATTTAATTAAAGTCAGATTCTCAAGACTTTAAAAAGTAAATTAGAATTTTAGAACAAGAAATAGAATTGAAAACCAAGTGTGAAATAAGAAAAACCAAATTGTAGTTGCGTTTGAATTTAAAAAAAGAAAGAGGAAAAAGGTTGTAGGTAGTGGGTGGGTGACGTCATTAATAAATAAAGGAAAAGAGAGACGTCAGAGGAGACGGTGGCTAAGTGGTTAGCGACGCGGACTGAGGGTGTGCCGGGTTCGAATCCAGTTCATTCCACAGAAACACTTTCATCAAAACACACACTTGACCTTGTGTCTAACCTCCTAGTGAGGGTAAAATTAATTCCCCACTTTTATGTCAGCTTACATAGATTAAAATAAATATATGATGCTACTAAACCTTATGTATAGAAAATGCTTAAAATTTAAAGTTTAAGCTTAATGGGGTCTTAAAAAGAAATTAAAATGCAAGGAATCTTGCTTAATTTGTGTCTACTGACTATGGATCAAATTTGATACAAATCTGAAATATTTGAATTTTCAAATAAGAGGTTGTGCCCATATCATGCACTCTAAAACCCCTTTAAAATACTCCAAAGAAACTGAAATTTGGGAATATTTATAAATTGATGTTTAATACCTATTGTTAAATTTCACAAATATCGGAGGTATATGAATTTTCACAAAAGGCTTCTACCCCCCCCTCTTTTCCCCCTTTTCATAGAACTAAATTAAACTAAATATAGCCCACATTACGATATCCTTACACCTAGCAACTGTGTTCTAAAATTCATAATGATCAGTTAATTAGTTTAGGAGTGAATCGTATACATACAAATATACAAATATCAAAACATATACACATATTTAACTCATCTAAATAAAGATAGTGAGGAGAGATGTAACTGAATGGGAGAAGTATTAGTGAGGGGGTACAAGGATATAGAGAGAGGGGGAGAAAATCAACAGGTTCCGGTTTAATGAACAAAAACTACACAAAAGGGAAAATGGCGGTTAGAAAATAGGTCGATACCATTTGTAAAAAAAAAAGGTGTGGCAGGTTGTTGGATAGCTGTTTAAATAATTGGGTCATTTTTATAAAGGCTACGTTTTGGAGTCCTATTGTACATATTTACACCAAACAAGGCGTCGATACAGGGGCCCTCGACCTTTGGATTGGGTTGAAGTATGTTTCTGTTCGGTCTTAGGAGGCTATCTTCTCAGGCATTAGCTACTTACTTAGGGGGGGAGGTAAGGTATGTGGAAATCCTACGGTTACTCACAGAAAATGGGTGTTCATTTCATTATTTATAGTAGCTAGAGTACCCGTCCCAGATAAGGGTTTATAAAAATGTGACATTTGGAAAGTTTAATAAGAGCAAGAAACCAAACACCCCAAATACTTGAAAATAATGAAATTCATTTGATATATTTTCTAATTTAGGTTCCAGTGAAAAACTGAAGAAAAAAAAAGTGATTAAATCCTACTTTAGTCACCCAAATTATTGACTAGAGTTATCTCGCTTTTCAACTATTTCTCTCCCTCACTTTCATAAATGTGAATTAATTTTTAGCTAAAAATATTTTCAGGAGACAAATACCTATTTGTAAATTTTTATGCTAGATTACCCCACCCTCCAAAAATGAGATTCTACTTTTTTAGGCGATTACGTGTGAATACCCTGAAAACTTAGCAGAAAGAAGACTCCCCTCCCCCCAAACAACTCTTTTAGAATTTAGAGTGGGGGTTCAGTTTCGTATATAAATTTAATGTAAAATGATCCTTCATTTCTGGTCCATTCTAATATTTTAGGACAGGTAACCAAATATGTTTATCACTAACCATAAGTCCGAGTGACAAAGTCATAAAACCACACATAATCGCCTAAAAAGGTAGGTTGCTCCCTAAAATAAAATAAAAATAAAAATGATCTCCCATAGCAAAATAATTTTTGTTAACTGACTGGATTGGCCCGGAAATGGGTGATCATAAATTTATATACGAAACTGATCCCTCCAAATTATAATTTTTTTTTCTTTCCGCTAAGTTTTCAGAGTGTTCACACGTAATCGGCTTAAAAAAGTAGAATCTCATTCTTTGGGGGATGGTGTAAAACTACCTATTTTATTAAATAACTGAAAAATATAATGAAATTAAAAATAAAAATAAACCCTTTAGTTTTATTGCATTTTATAGTTAAGGGCACGGCCGTCTTAAAGGGCGAGAGGAGTGGCAGTCAAAATACGAGATAACTCCAATCTCAATTTCCGGTTCCTTCAACTTTTTTTGAGTACGGTCATGTTTGTTAAAAGTAAACACTGATTTAACGTTTCTCGAATACGCTTCAACTTGCTATAAATCACTGTTTTTAAACAAATTTTTCTTTTCTGCATTTTTTTTTTACATAAACATTGTTTCTTAAAACAATAATTTATTTGGGAATAGTGCCCAAATTCGGCTAAGAGCATTTCACTGTCAATAATTCGGGTGACTAAAATAGGTTTTAACTGAAGTGAAAATAAAAAAGTTACAGTTTTTATTCCTTGGATGGTATTGGCGTTGGCCTTTAATTCAAAACAACTTTCTTTCTTTTAAATAAAATCATAATGTAAGTCCTTATTATGTTACATATTGCTTTTTGTTTTAAAATTATTAATAATATTTTTCCAATTCAAAATGAAAAAAATAATAATAATCTTTTTAATGTCAATAAAATAATACAAATTTGAACAAGAACAGCCATTGCAATAATAATAATAAGGTAATTATTGCATGAAAAACTTTTACTAATGTGTCACCACTTATCAAAACTAAAAGCCATTCGAGGACAAGAGTTGATGAGATGGATAGATTGTCAGTTGAATGATGATTAATATTAAGAGAGGATTGAAAATAATGAATGTTTTCTGACAAATGTTTATTAACATTAGATTTGTAGCAAATATATATGGATGAACTATTTTCTTTCCGTGTAAGCTTATGTTTCTACACAGAGGTGATTGATCTAGTATCCAATGCAAACACTTTTACATAGGATGTATTTCCGCTGAACTATTTACACAGTTTTTCCCACTTCTCAACCAAGCAGTTAGACTAAGATTAAAAACGAGCGGACATGCATTGTGCCCATCCAACTAATGATCGCCAAACTTGAGTCTTTGGGGCATAAAGTCAAGGAGTTTGACCCGGGAATCACAAAGGAATCACCAGACCTCTGCACACCATTGGAGTAAGACCCCTCAAATATTTCGAATCAATCAAAAACATACTGCCATGGCAAAAGCTAGATTTTAGATGAGTAAATTTATCGCCTTAGAAAAGTGTTAATTTGGTGGAATTTTGAAATTAGCAAAATCTTTCCAAAATTTAGAAATCTGTTTAAAATTGTGAAATTTAATTGTGATTTAAATCTCGTTAAAATCTAAATAAATGACCTCCTTTCGCAGTTCGCAACTCCTCCTTAATAACAAAGTCGGATCTTGAATGAACAGATGTGACTTATACCTTTATTTCTGATCGATCCCCGATTCGTATTTAAAACATATTATTTCGACATCAAATCAACATGCTGTGAAGAAAGAGATTAGTCTAACTAAAAAATGATACAACACTGCAGCATATTGATTTGATGTTGAAATAATATATTTAAATAGGAATCAGGGATTGGTCAGAAATAAAGGTGCAAGTCACTTCTGTTCATTCAACATCCAGTTTTGTTAGTAAGCAGGAGTAGTAAGCTGCGAAAAGAGACCAGAATGTGTTCAGTGATGGGTTTCATGCATCTTTGGAGACACCTTTATGAGAAAAAATAAATATGATCTCTTAGAAAAGTTTACATACCAGACTAAAACTAACGGCTTAGAGTGAGTTCGCTGAATAAGCGATGGTCGTAGATGAAGATTTGAGGTGCAAGAATGTTGGGAGCGATGTAATTGACGTACATACGATTGCGTTAAACGTGCAGATCTTCGACTTTAGGCGTCTATAAAACAAAGAAAATTCTGTAGAGGACGGAACGAATCAGATGGTGAGTGGGGTGACAATATTAACGACGGCGTAGGAAATGGGTTATTTATATCAGTTAAACTTTCGTTGTATTTAAAAGAGAAACCAGGAAATTGGAGTTACGGAAAAACGATGTACACTGAGAATTTGTACCTCAACGATATATTGTCGCAAACTTTTGTGTTTGCCTTCGTTTCACAAAAACAGATCAATTCTTAACATGCATCATTTAATTTGTGCATGAAAATGTGATTTCAAACTGAAATGTGACAGATTGAAAGAAATACTATTTGAAATTGAAGTGAAACCAACTGACCGACCAGCAATGCTTCCTATGGTTAAATATTGGGCGGGTATAATTTTGTTAGTTCAGAATGACAGTAAATGGGGTTCGGTCTGGGTCAGCTTAGTGTACTTGACCTACTGTGGGAATTGTTAGAAGTAGATGTGACATCACATGGCTCAAAGATGGAGAGATCGAGAGAAGGAAGCTTGGTGGTGCGAACACGTGTGTTGAGAAATGTTCTGTTAAAATGTGATTAACTATGGATCAGTGAATGAGAGCAGACGATCTCAGGCGAATAAACCTTTTCCTGTCTCTTCTTGTTCCTTTTTTGGGGGTATGAACGAACTTGTTTGAGGTAGCATTTTTTTCAGTTGAGCAGTATCACGTTAAGGAATGCGTGCAAGGTATGTCATGAACATTCATGTATTTTATTTACTTGTGATTAACAAGACGTTATACCTCCCCGAAGAGGGGAGGTATATGTAACATTATGGAGATTCTTGAACATATCCAAAATTTTATTTCAAAATTGTAAAACAGCTTCACTTAGAATTCGATTCATCAATCTGGAACCCGCATCTTGCTAAGAACATTGACCGCCATGGAAACTGTTCAGAAAAGTGCAACCTAACGAATACTTTCCATCAGAGACCTGTCATACTCTGAACGCCTTGCTTTAGAACCTCCGACACCTAGCGATTGACTTAGTAAGCAACAACTCTGAGCACCTTTTTGATTTCTATGTGTTTAACACATATGGACATGCTAACTGACTTGGTAAACACCCACAAAATTATTAAGTATCTCACCACCGTCAACAACAACAACAACCAAGAGTACCTTTCTGATCTCCATGTGTCTAACATGCATGGTGTATGTATGAATGGTGTATATGCGTCCGTTGTGCCTCAAAACATTTAGAGGCGATCGACAAAATGATTTGCACACCTCGTTTCTAAAATCCATCTTGAATAACCAAACATTCTTCCTGACCAAAACGCAACGACGATCTCTTATTCAAACTAACAACTGTTAAAGCCAACACACACAACTACGTTTGTAGAAAGAAAAACACAACCTCCAAATATTTACCTCAAAAAGTGAACAAACTGTCTGCAACAATTATCAGTAGCAGCCTTTCGATTATCGCTGCTAGCATTTATCTTCTGCACCACTGAAGGAGGACAAACTTGTTGAAGAGACTGCACTCGCGGTCACCAATGTTGAATATAGGACATTATTGGAAGAAAGGATGACAAAGTCTATCCATACAAAATAATTAATTTTTATTGACAACTTTGTTAAGACAATCAAAAATAAGGAGTTGGTAATGAATGAGAGTTCAAAGAGTCCAAGGAACGTTCTGGGTGAAAAAAAGGTGTTTTATCTGTACAGAGAAATTGAGTAGACATATTTATTTCTGCTGGCGCCATGTGCGTTTACAGATGTGTAAATGAGAGAGGCATGAAAATGTATGAATATATTAGCATGCCTGTTTTGCCAGTGAGCGTGCATGCATGAATTTGTGTGCATGCATTCGTTTAGCAGTGTGTATATGCTTCACTGGGCATACAGTAGTTCGTGAATGTTTCTCAAAATGTATGTGCTATTACTCCAAAGGGGCTATGCAGGATTATGTCATGCACATCTGTGTTGTCTCTGGAAGAAAATAGGAAAGAGAGATGGAAAGACGCTGTGTTTGGGTTTTTGTATTACATGCTGGAATTCTGAGTGAATATTCTTGTGTCTGTGTTTGGTTAAAAAAAAAACCCTGCTGATTTGAGCTTTTGTCCAATTGAGAGTCGACACGTAAAAACAACATTCTCTGCTGCTGCTGCTGCTGCTGCTAACAAAAAAAATCAGCATCACCATCATCCAGTCGTGCTAGTGTCACGGATCTTCTTGACTCTCTCATGCCATCTCACTCTAGCCTCCATCACACCAAGAAGGTCTTCACCGATGAAGAAATAAATAAATAGATAAAAATAAAGATTCTTATTTACATAGTATGAACCCTTCCAGGGATGGATATTCTTCTTGTAGTTCAAGAACATTTCATTTGATGAAAAGATTCATTGAAAGGAATTCTGCCACTTTGCCACTCAAGTTTCTATTTTATTTCTAAAATCGACATCAATTTTTTTTTTTTTTATGTGTCTCTAGTTCGTTGAAAGAAGAAGATGTTTTGTTCTCATTGGCTGAAATTTATGGTACGACTGCTATGCACAGAAGAGACGATTTGGGGCCGATTGGAACCTTCCAAGGAACTTCAACTCAAATCAAGTAGAATTAGAAGAAAGTAGGCTTTTGACTTCACTGTATAAGATAGAGCAATTAACGTACATTAAATAAATTAATAACGAATTGATACACATTAAAATATATACATTTATTCATAAACTTTCTCTGCTCTATTGTCATTTTAATGGCAGGTGCTCGACTGAGCTCCAATCTCTTTCTTTCCTTCCTCTGTGTACCGAAAACCAAATGGAACTTCCATGAACATAGTTTCTTTCCAAGAACTTCCCATGTGTTGAACACAATACCGCAGGGTTGCTTCTGTTATGCAATCATGTGCAAGATCTCATTCCGATTTATTAAGTTTTTCTCCTAACTAATAGATACCGCCTAACTGATTAGAACCCTATTTCAAGCGAACAAAAAACAGCTAAAGCAGAAAAAAACGTTTTTCTAAAATACTCAATTTTGATTGGTTAAATACTTAAATTTTGATGAGATCCCTTCAACCAATCAGAAACAGTCGCCGTGAGCGCCGGGCACCTGTCAAAGTTTTCTATATAAATGAAAGCCAAAGCACATCCAGGGAGAAACCCCAAGAAGGGGGTATTTATCTACCTCCCACAAAGTAAAATGTGACACAAGGTCGGAAAGTGGGATGTGATAAGTCAGCACCCTAGAGGAAGAGCACCTGTGACCCTCAAAAAATGCCTGGGCAGCCCCGTCAACATTCCCCGGTAGTGGCGCCTCGGGCAATCAGCAATAAACTAACCTATTCTCAAATGGTGAGAAGGCAAAGCCTTGGAGGGTGGACCTCCTAGAACTGCACAGGACAAACCCATAGACTGGCGAAAATCAAGCCCCGAAGGCCAAGACGATACCGGTCTATAGGGTGTAGTATCCATCGGAGCAGATACTACACTTTGATCTTAGCCAAAGAGGATCACAACTCGTTAGGCGATCTTGTCAGTCAAAAACACGACTATGCAGATACTAGCAAAAAACTCAAAATCACCCTGGCCGTTGGGACAATCAAGACAAATCACTGTCAACTCTATGACAACAAGAGATATTTCCTTATCTGCACTCGACAAGCTAAACTCAGCTATCGAACCACAAACAACTATTGCTACTATTTCATCAACACATATCTCAAAACAAAGCTTCTTTTAACGGATATCCTTGCCATATTCGAACTATATTTTTCTTCCAATTTTATCGCAAATAAATGATTAAATATGACAATCAGTTAAAAGTCCATTTTTTTTGTTTGTCTCTTTTTTTCTCGTTACCACACGCTTACTAATTATATAACACTTACCAACTCCAATGTAAACAAATACTTGTCGAGCCGTTCTATTTTTATTTTTTTAATGGAAATCGCTCCAGACAAGGCATGAAGCCACTATGTAAGGAGCTAAAAAAATACTACTTTAAGGTAAAAAAAAAATAGCCAACGATGAGTGTTATATGGATAGATTCCGACTCAGAATACAGCAATTATTACCCCTTTGTCAGAAACATCACTCATGGAATGTGAGGACTAAAGGACAAAATAAAGGAAGCGAGAGTTACGAGGCTGCCGAAAGTTTACTTTGTACTCTCCTTATTCCACCCATCATTTCCAATCCTCTCATAATATTGTTCATCGTCCAACTGAAAATCTCATTAACTTCTATCTTCGAGTGGCATTTGGCCTTGCTAAGTGATAACTCATGAATACTTTTTAA
>OY744532.1:70641805-70669305 GCA_963556195.1 Sepiola atlantica | reverse complement strand
TTCCATCGACACACATGCATACATCACACACTTCACCATTCCACGTACACACACGTTCAATAAACGTTATTTGAACTACTTCATTTTTGTTTGTTAATTATTACTCTGTCTTTGCATGCAACAATTGCTTGATTTACTGAACACGTTTATAATCGGGGGAACACGACCCTCGATCCGAACACATTCAACTGTTGAGAGACAGAGAGAGAGAGATGGGGGGGGAGAGAGAGAGAGACAGACAGACAGACAGACAGATGGACGGAGAGAGGGGAGATTTACCGAGCAGAAAGTGACTAATTCGGGATTTTGTTTTTTTTATATTTAACTGGCTTTGTAAACTCACTTGAATGGGTGACTCGTTGCCTTTTGGTTGGAACCAAAGTGTAGTATCTGTTAGTGTTCTGATACTACACTTCCTCTGTTCTGTCCTCCGTCAGTGAAGAAGGGGTCCTTCTAGACTGAGGCAATTGATTTTTTTTTTTAAATCGAGAGTGCCTCTTTTTGGGGAGCTGGATTTTCCCCACATTAAACCTTAAAAATAAATAGGGACCCAACAGGTCAATTTTTTTTTAGTGGCTTTATAGAAGTAAGAGTTACTTCCCCTTTATCGTCTGACTTTCATTTTGTTATTTGAATTTACGTCAGTTGAATAAATATCGCCCGCCTCGTTTCAGTTCTGCTATTTGTTTATCTTTCCCGACTTCCGCGTCTATCACGTGACTGTAATAGTAGTAATAATAATCTTCGTCCCTGGCCACCGACGAAACATGAGTCATAAAGGAGATTCATAGATTAAAAAAAGATAATAACAGAAACTTATTTTGGGGGTATTATTGTAAATGAACCCCCTTTTCCTTGGCCTTTTGGCTAATAACAGTATCTGTTCTGATTCTACACTTAGTCTATTCTGTCCTTAGTCAGTGAAGGAGAAGTTATTCTAGATTGAGGGAATTTTAATTGTTGTTTCAATCCAAAGTGCCACACTTTGGGGAGCTGGGGTTTCTCCATTTTAAAAACCGATCATGTGTCTAACATTGCCTTTGTGGGGTGGCAATTAAATAGGAAAATCCTCCGCTACCCCCCCCCCCCAAAGATATTCTACGTTTTAGAACTGTGAACCATTTTTTTGTTGCTATGGGAGATAAATCTTGTGCGTTTTTTTTGGGGGGGAGGGGGTACATTTTAGGCGATTACGTGTAATTTTATGACCTTTCTACTCAGACTTAGGGTTAGTGGTAAAAATATTTGGTTAATTGCTCGAGAAAGTTACAATGGCCCTGAAATGGAGGATCATTTTACGTGAAATTTATATACTAAACTGATCCCTACTCTAAATTCTAAAATAATTGCTTTGGGTTTCATTTAACTTCTTTCCGACAACTTTTTCAGGGTGTTCACACATAATTGCTTAAAAAAAAGTAGAATCTCATTTTTTTTTTTTGTGCAGGGGGGGGGGGAGGGGTAGCAAATGTACAACTACAGCGACAACCGCCATTACTGTGCTTAATTCATAAGCTCGGCGCTGATTGGTGCAAACATTTAACTTCCTTTCTGGCTTGCCCAATCAGGGGCCATCTCTCATGCGAACTGACCACGTGATGAGAGATTACTAAGGGGTTAACACAGGATGAACTTCTGCTTTTTTTTCCCATGGGACGGGACTGACAACAACTCCATGTGGCTCAGACTAACCACAACACTTCTCTCTTGGGATGCAACAGAAACTACCCGGGCCTTTGGCCCAGGGTTCTACTTCGACTTAGACAAGAGACCAAAGATTTCAACATGGCTACATCTGCCGACACACGTAGACTACTTGATGCAACACTGACCCATACTTACGTACATGGACATGCCTTTACTTCCACACATGGGTACTGTAAACATGTCCTTGATATATGAACTCTTTTCTCTTCCCTACTAACGGGACATTTATTTAACACCATGTGAAATTTCTAACCTTTCCTTTTCGTCCATATTCATGGACGTATTCATTTACTAACACCTTTCTCTTTCATTTCTTTTTTTTATTTACATGTTGACGAAGACGACCAATAAAGTTGTTATAAATATTATAAATGAACTTCGTCTCATTTCTGTAGATTCAACAATGGGTGTTAATCTACACATTTACCTTCATTTAATCAACTAAAAAAAAGAAATGTCTTTACTACAGCTAGTGGAAATCTTTTACGTCACAGACTCAAATACATGGTCCAGGTCCAGTGGAAGGCAAAAGGGAGAGGGGGAGCATGTGGCAGTTGCCTCGGGCATTCAAATTGGGGGGAGGGGCATCCAATTATTCAAACTGTTCTTTTCTCATAATATTTCTTAGTACTAATACTTATACTTTAGTCTTTGGGGCATACAGTCAAGGGGTTGGCTACGGGCATGACCAGACTTTTGCACGTCACTGTCCAGATATAAACTCCTGGGACTGACCTTCTCTTCAGACTTGAAATGGAAGACTTACATCAAATCTGTTGCTAAGACCACTGGAAAAATGGTTGGATCATTCTACCGCTCCAGAAAGTATCTCACGCCCGACGCCATGCTCTACCTGTACAAGAGTCAAATACGTCCTAAGATAGAGTACTGCTGCCACATATGGGGAGGTGCCGCTCAGAGCACCCTTTCCTGCCTTGACAGAGTACAAAACCGACTTCGAAATCTAGTTGGGAATGTCCTCTTCTCTTCCTTACAGTCACTCTCTCACAGAAGAGATGTTGCTAGTCTTTCTTTGCTTAACCGTTATTTTCATGGCAGGTGCGCGACTGAGCTCAAATCTATGGTTCCCCTTGTAAAACATTCACAACGAAAACTCGCCTAGCTACTACCACTGTCAATAATTTCCTTTTCTTCTTCTGTATGCCCAAGACAAAACAAAACTTCTATGGGCAAAGTTTCTTTCCTAGAACTGCATGTCTGTGGAACACAGTACCGTGAGCCTGCTTCCCAGCTGACTACAATATGGTCGTCTTCAAGTCCAATGTAAACAAGTTCTTGTTCAACCGTCCCCGTAAATAATCAATTTATGCCCTGCTACAACCATCGTGCCGGTGATCGCGATGCTGTCTCACCGTCCACCAGTCAAACTCTTTAATTCTTATCCTCGAGTGGCCTTTGAGCCTTGATAAGCGGTGAATTGTATTTTTTTAAAAAAGACAAAAAAGATGAAGACAATTCCTGAGTTATAAACTTGGTAACTGATAACTGATGAGTACTTTTTTAAATTTCGTGATCAGCAAACTTTCAGAAATACGCAACAAATCTGAACAGCACAAGGGGGAATAATCATCTAAACTAAATGAAGACTCGAGTGAAAGGCGAGTTAAGATATTATATTACACAGTGAAATGCAAAGACAAAAAAATTGTATAGTTCTTTCGCATTTAAGCAGAAGGATGGGAAAAAATGATTTTGAGGCAGTTATGATAATATGATAAACCTCCCCATGTATTGTTACTAGTGTTGGGACGATTAATCAGGAATCGGAAAAATCAGAACTTTTTGGGGTTTTGGAATCAGTATCGGAATCGGAAAAAATTTAGCCTAATTCACGATTCTCCCCAAAAATTATTTTATTTTTTTGTGTTTAAAACTTCATTTTTGCTGATACTAATGATAAAATGATAAATATTTATTGATTTTAAACTACCAATAAAACTAAAATATATAGATCATAATAACTAATTTAGGTAAAAATGGCGCTGGAAAAAATGGCACAGTAAAAATGTAACAAGTGGATAAATAGGAAAAAATGGCACAGTAAAAATGTAACAAGTGGATAAATAGGAAAAAATGGCACAGTAAAAATGTAACAAGTGGATAAATAGGAAAAAATGGCACAGTAAAAATGTAACAAGTGGATAAATAGGAAAAAATGGCACCGTAAAAATGTAACAAGTGGATAAATAGGAAAAAATGGCACCGTAAAAATGTAACAAGTGGATAAATAGGAAAAAATGGCACAGTAAAAATGTAACAAGTGGATAAATAGGAAAAAATGGCACAGTAAAAATGTAACAAGTGGATAAATAGGAAAAAATGGCACCGTAAAAATGTAACAAGTGGATAAATAGGAAAAAATGGCACAGTAAAAATGTAACAAGTGGATAAATAGGAAAAAATGGCACAGTAAAAATGTAACAAGTGGATAAATAGGAAAAAATGGCACCGTAAAAATGTAACAAGTGGATAAATAGGAAAAAATGGCACAGTAAAAATGTAACAAGTGGATAAATAGGAAAAAATGGCACAGTAAAAATGTAACAAGTGGATAAATAGGAAAAAATGGCACCGTAAAAATGTAACAAGTGGATAAATAGGAAAAAATGGCACAGTAAAAATGTAACAAGTGGATAAATAGGAAAAAATGGCACAGTAAAAATGTAACAAGTGGATAAATAGGAAAAAATGGCACCGTAAAAATGTAACAAGTGGATAAATAGGAAAAAATGGCAAAAATGTAAAATACAGATGAAAATCTTACAATGAGTTGATCAAAATCTTGGATACAATAAATAAAGGGAAAATATTAAGAAGTTTGTCAAATTAAAAGAAAATTATATTTGCATTTGAAAGTAGATGAGAATTCTTAGCTAAATCAGCCCCTCCTCTAAAAAATGGGATTCTACTTTTTTAGGTGATTATGTGTGAACATCCTGAAAAACCTGAGGGAAGAAAACCCAATTATTTCAGAACTTAGAATGGGGGATCAGTTTCGCGTATGAATTTAACGTACAATGATCACCCATTTCCATACTAGTGTCATTTTAAGGGTATATAATCAGAAATTTTTTGGTTAAAGGAAATAAATATTGCGTGTTTTGAGGTGTGAGAGAATTTTAAAAACAACACTCCCTTAAATCTACAACTAAACCTAAACAACCCCCCCCCCAAAAAAAAAACCCAACCCTTTCTTAACCCTACCACTAATGTCCGGGTGGCAACAACTCCTTCGTAATCCCCTTTCCTTACCCACACTCCTAAATAAAAAAAAACAAAAGCATCTAAGATTTAACACAAAAAAAGAAACTTTAATGTTTGGGTTCAATATTGAATGGGTGGGGGCTTATCCCCTGTTTAAAATTCATGGGGAGGGAATATACCCTCCCCCATAACTTAGATAAATTGATATTATTTGGTTGAAAACAACAGACAAAATATTTATTTTTAAATATGGGAAAGGGGACTTAACCCCTATTTACAACTATAGGGGAGGGAATCTAGCTCCTTCCTCAAAATAAAACTTTAAAAATTTTATTTTATTTGCTTGAAAACAACAGAATACTTTTAAAAATATTTATTCTAAAATATTGGGGGGGAGCTTAGCCTTTATTTAAAACTATAGGGAGAGAGCCTAGCCCCTCCCCCCTCCCTCCAAGAAAACTTAGAGAAATCGATTTTATTTGCTTGAAAACAACTGACTAAGACAATGGTAATAATACTTTGATAATTCTGATTATTGTTCTCACCTTGGATGTTATTCTTACAACGTTTCAGCCGATGTAACCTCTAACATTTTTCAGGTGCATCTTGTCGAACTTGGGGATCTTTATGTCGAACTCAGGAATCGGTACGGAATTTCGAACGGAACCCTTTATTTAATCCACTGGAGTAGGTTGCTCTCATTTTGTCACCCATGACCAGATAGAAGTCTTAAGTAATTATTCTATTAAAAACAATTTTCAGTGCCCCAGGTTCAACATACAATCCATTGAGCCGATTCCTGGTATATATAATCACCTCACTCACAGGCAAATCTCCATCGTATATCAAGAATTCCTCTTTGTGGAAAAAAATCAATAATGCTCCTATTCATTCCAACCAGATGGTGAGTCTAAGTGTAGTAAGTCTGTTCACGAAAGTACCCACTGACGAGACTCTGACGGTGACACAGGATGAGTTAACTTCAGATACTTCACTGGGGAAAGCAGCTGTATCCTAATAGATAATCTGATGGTAATGTTGACTTTCGGTATAGAAACTACATAGTTCGCGATGGGATCTGACATCTATCGGCAGGAAGAAGGTCTTGCTATAGGACACTATTGTCTCCAGTTTTGGCCAATGTATGAATGGATTGAGGATTAGGATCCACATCACTAAAGCCATCAATGTGGTTGCAATATGTGGACGACACGTTCTTCATACTCTGGCTTCATCAGGAGGATCTTCAAGCATTGCTGGGCCATGTAAACTCCATCTGTTCATCTATACAACTCTCCATGGAAAAGAAACGAAATAACAAATTGTGCTCCTAGATATGTTGATAGGTTCAGGTTCTCCGTATATTGAAAGCCAACTTTCATTGGATAATATCTTAATTTCAACTCCCATTATCCATATAATGTACAGAAAGGCATCGCCCATTGCCTACAACATCGATCTAAAGCAATACGTAGTAACACTAATACATATCAAAAGGAAATAGACAGCTTAAGAGAAACCTCCCATCAAAACAAGTATACAGAGAGAATGGCATCAGCTCTGAGAAATCTGGATCAAACATCAAAGGACATCGCTCCAAGACTTAGCACAGTCTGTCTACCATGTATGAAGGGCTTGTCTGAAAAAAAAAAAAATCAGGGAATATGTAATCCATATGAAATCAGAACGGTATTCAGGAGTGACTCAACTCTCCGAAAACATCTCGTCCGAGTCGGCCTCCTACAGATAAAATCATGCGTATGCAATTCCATGTAAGTGTGGAGAAATTTTACAATGGTGAGACATGTCATCCACTAAAAGTAAGGCTAGAACATCAGAAAGCCGTAATACGCGGAGACGTCGAAAAGTCGGGTATCACTGATCACATATGAAGAGAAAGGGGAAACCATCTACGTTTATGAGACTAAGTAAAAAGTATCGACAGAAAAGAACGGTGGAGAGGAAGACGTCTCAAATAAGCAGCACATATGTTGGGTCACAATGGCCTCCCTCCTAAGATGACCTAGTATAAAATTTCATACAATACGCGAACCATTAATTATAAATAATAGTTGTGATGATAACATTCAAGATGAGAAAAGTTGTCCGAATAATCCAAATAATACAAATTATCAATCTTCATCCCAGAAATTTTAAAGTATAAGAATAAATACCTATCTAAAATATTTATTTTAGAATATTGAGGGGGGGGGGGCTTGGTCCCTATTTAAAACTCTAGAGGGGGGGCCCTAGCGCCACTCTTCCAAACGATCCTAATTTTTCGTTACTGTATTGTTCTTGCTTTGTACCATTTTTTCCTATTTATTCACTTGTCATTTTTTTCCTGTGCCATTTATACCTGTGCCATTTTTACCATGTGCCATTATTATGATAACATCAAAATACAATGTAAATTTATTTTGCTTGCGAAATGAAACTTCGCATAAATTTGCTAGGTAACCTTTAAAAGAAATTGAGTTGCATTTATAAGGTTCCAAAAAATCTTTCAAAATTAAATAAAATATTTTTGTCAAGAAAAAACTACTGAAAAACATCATTGATAATTAAATTATAAAAAAGTTAAAAATAAAAAAAACGTTTAAATTTTTTTAAATTTTTTTATTTTATACTGTCCAGTTGGCTTTTGTCCGGTCCCCCAAAATTAGCAAACTTTACAAGAGGTGGCAAAAGGTGTGAAAAAAAGGCTTGGTGACTTTAATTTGGTATAAATGAATTATTGAATTTAAAGATTTTCACGTCTATGTGTACGAAATCCACACTTTGGCGTCAGTTCTTTGATTTTGTATTTCCATGTCTGTGAACTTGTCGAAAAAAAGAAATTTCAGAAGATATAAAACATATTTGAACTCTTTTGCTACACAGCAAAGAGTTTCAACATACTTTTCATACAAAAAGAAACACATCGAAACGGAATTTATAGTCCCTATTTACTTAGCTCCCATGAGTTAGACATAAAATATCCAGCTCCCCAAAATGGGCACTCTGGATTGGAACAAAAGTTTTAAATGTCCTCAGTCTAGAAGGATTTCTCTTTCCCTGACGAAGAACATAAAAGATAAAGTGTAGTATCAGAACAGGTGTTGATGGGTAGGCATAAAAGTTTCAAATATAAATTAGAATTTTGTATCAGAACAAACAAACCATTTTATGTTATGCAGACTTGTTATTGTGTAAAAAATAATACTTTAAGTTTTAGGGAAACAAGCAAATATTTCTTTTTTTATTATTATTATTTAAGATTTTCCGAGATAGATTTGGGCATCCATATTGAATTTTAGTCTAAATTAGTTTTTCATAGTTTTACCTGCAAATCATTATCAGATTTCCACATTGAAGACGGCACAAACAAAATTATCAGTTTTTTTTTTAAAAACACCAAATAATTACTAGATCTATGATGAAATAATTTCAGACAGAAATTACCACCGTCATATGTTAATATGTAGCATGTAACAGTTCCCTTCAAAGCATCTTATTTATTTGCTTAGCACCGACCACTGTGACGTCAGCAGAAAAACGAAACTCAATGGATAGGCCTTCTCTTTACTACGAATGCCACAGTTCGAGCATCTCTGGTGTATTTTATCTTTTAAAAAAAACGGCATATTTCTAGAGAGAATGAAGATCGAATGCCTTTCTGTTGTGAACACTTTAACCACTTTACCCAGAATTTCAAAGAAATTATTAGTACAACTTCCCAGCAGACGACTTTGTGTGTTTTTTTAGTATTTTTATACATATGTTACTTCTTTATTAATTATAACATAAATTAGAATTCTATTTACAGTTTTACTGTAAATCATTTGCCCGATACAATTGCAATACTCCAGTTCATAGTTACCGAATTCGGAACTATCCTAGCTTGTCGGAATTACCAAATTTTCCGAAAACCGCAAATGTTAAGTTTACAAAAAAAATTGAAAAAGTTACCTGTTTAATATTTAAATGAGGAGGAGAGGTCAGTTTGATATGTAAGTTTGATGTAAATTGACCCCCAGATGTCATGAGGTGACATTCTTCCATGTACGTGGTCAATTTACATTAAACTAACATTACAAACTGGACCCACCCTGTGATCCCTCTAAAATTAAACACGTAAGTTTTCAAAAAAATTGTTTTTTTATAATCTTAAAAGCTGAATCTAGATCGAGTGTACCATGGAAAAAAAAAACATGTAATGTGCGCACCTATGTAATGTGCGCACCTATGTAATGTGTGTGGGTGATTTTCAACATAAAATTTATTTTTAAAAAAGCGTCTACACATGTAAAAGCAGTTTTTTGTACCATTTCTATGTAATTAATCTATAAAATAACATGGATTTGATGATTAGTGGCGCCATCACTATATCAGGCTCCGGACTTATTGAGACATGTGTTATATACACATATATATTTGTCGCCCCCAATCTAGGCTGGGCATTGTAGTGAGTAGTATTAACACAGCCGTCATCGTAGCTTTAATGCATGTTCCTTCAGTAGTTGAACACTCTTGACGACAGCTGCCTATAACAGGTTTAAACTCCCGCTGATTTAACAGATTGTTCATAGTGGCTGAGTGGGTTAAAGCGTCGGAATTTGGGTTATGACAAGACTTGTGTTCCGGGGTTTCGAATCGTGCGATTCCTGAAACGATGAAACGTATGCGTATGTAGATAAATATAAATTCTTATAATTATATATATAACAACTTAGAAAGATAAAACATTATCACACACACACATATACACACACACACACATATATATATATATATATATATATATATATATATATATATATATATATATATTAAAATATAAAATGAAATAATAAAATAAGGTGCCAATCAAATTTTATTAAAATTCAAAGTTCAAACAAAGTATCTTAACGTCCTTAGCTCATGAGTTTTCAAAGATAAATCTTCTCCTCAGAGGACCATTACTGTAGTGACATCACTACAAGTAATAAAATTTCACTTTGAAAATATATAAAAATATATACAAAAATACATAAAAATACATAACATCAACTATATCAACCCAAAAACATACTTTTTTGTTGAATCTATACAATCCATCCAAGTCATAAAGTTTAAAATACATAATCAGGAAAGATATCCAGGAGTCCAGAAGGCTGACTGAAAATAAATCCAGGTAATGAGTGAAAGTCCAAAAACGAGAAATTGAAAGAATTGAAAAAGTAGTCCAGCCGTGAGATGTGTCAGCATTCGATGAAATGAACAGTATCCAATGTTTATGTTAATACGATAAATAAATCAAATCAAATAAAAAGTTCAATAAACTCACTCAAAATTCCCAGAGATTGAAACGAGCATTACAAGTCAAATCAAAGTTCGCTTGTCCAGTGACAAAATCCGTTAAATCCGATTTGAAAAAAATTAAAATTGAATTGAGTCGAAAAAGCCGGTATTGGCACCTTATTTTATTATTTCATTTTATATTATAATATTAATGCTCTATCCAGTATATTGAGCTTCAGTTTTTATCCGTTTGTTTCACTAATTATATGATATTAGTTGACGCTTATATCTTTTGTTAGATTACTTTATATATATATATATAAGTATAAATTTTTATTTATACAAACATTATTGGTTACATATGTGCATACGTGTTTCGGTTGCACTTTTCACAGAAAGTCAACCTCATCAGACCAAGGATATATTAACCTCATCAGACCAAGGATATATATATATATATATATATATATATATATATATATATATATATATATATATATATATATATAAGTGCGCACTTATGGAAAATTCAGGATATATAACTCTATATTATGGTTGTTCATCCGTCGACGAAACGGCCCGTCAAGTATTTAGATTTTTTGAAAGGTGAATAAAAACATGGTTACTGGAATATAACTTTCTATTTCATATATATATATATATATATATATATATATATATATATATATAAAAGAAAAAAAGAAAAAAAAGCATATGAATCTGTATAGAAAGCAAAAAAGAAAACGTCTTATGGAAATATAGAAAAGGCCGAGGGGGGTCTGACTTTCCTCTCATTCGTTGGGCAGTTTTGTACTCGCTAACTTTGTGTGGTGGGATGGATATATATATATATATACATATACAAATAAATACACATTGCTCTTTATTATAGAGTGATAGATAATTTGACGGCCACTTACAAATATAAACAGGTTTATTAATAAGAACATAGGAATATTTACTTACACGAAATAGTAATACCTGTTGTCTGAATGCTGGTAGACCAGCCCACTCAATAATTATATATATTCCGGACTAGTCCATTGTCAGAGGAGTGTAAGTCGCTCTCTACAACAATTTAATTCTCAAGATTATTTTCCTCATGAATTACCTGGCACGCTAGGAAGTAAGTGTAGTATCTGTTCCGATAGATACTGAACCCTATAGACGGATGTCGTCTTGTCCTTCAGGGCTTGATTCCACCTGTCTGTGGGTTTGTCCTGTGCAGTTCTAGGAGGTCCACCCTCCCAGGCTTCGCCTCCCCTCTTTGGGGAGGAGTAAGTTTATTGCTTACTGCTTGAGGCGCCCCTACCGGGGAATGCCGACGGAGCTGCCCAGGCAATTTTTAATGGCCAGAGTGCTCACTTTCTCAGGCGCTGGCTTTTCAAACCCCACTTACTCGACCCAAGCTGTGGTCTCATCTTACTTGTGGGAGTAAGATAAAACTGGCCTTGTGCCTAACTCCTGCAGAGGAGTAAATATATATTTTCCTCATGAATTTAATATCTTTTCCTTTTCAGATCTTCTTCTTCTATTCATTTAACATCACTTTTCCCTTGTTTAGGGTTCAGACGTTTTCTGATATTACACAAGCTCGCTCTCCAGTTTTCACAGTTCAGCGGGTCAACTGTCTCCAAATTATATGCGGTCTTATCTAATCACTTACTTTCAAGTTTTCCTTTGCCGGTCAACCTTCCTGCGATTTAAGACATCCATGCTTCTGCAATAATTGATCCAGAAGGAAGAATGCTCCACATGACCATACCAGCATAGCCGATTCGTCCTTAGGATAACCTCTATGCTGGGCAGTTGTAGTGCTTTCAGACATTCTAATGCGTCTTTTTCTTTTACTGTTCCGTCTTGAAACTACAATTTCAGAAGTCGGTGGAGATGAAACGTCGAAAATAACATAAAGTACATTTATCTGTATTTATTTGCATCCTCAGTGAGTCTGCGTCTCCGTTGATATACATTAATTCTCCAATTCTTTTGGTAATAATTTAATTTCTTTTACTTTTCTTTCTTTTCATTCTTATAATAAAATCTTCTTTTCCACACTTAATTGTAATTTCGTCTAATGTAACCTGAAACTCTCCTACATCGTAAATCTTTAAATTTATTCTCAACTCTTGGCCTTTTATTTATTTATTTATTTTTATTTTTTTACCCCGCCTAATGAACCGGTATTGTCCGGGCCTTTGGGTCTGGATTTACGCCGGTCTATTGGGGGTTGCCGATCCTGTGCAGTTCTAGGAGGTGCACCCTCCCAGACTTTGCCTCCCCTCTTTGGGGAGGAGTAAGTTTATTGCTTACTGTCTGAGGCGCCCTACCGGGAATGCCGACAGGGCTGCCCAGGCAATTTTTAAATGGCCAGAGTGCTCACCTCTCGAGCGCTGGCTTATCTAATCCCACTTCCCCGACCTTGTGTCACATCTTACCTTGTGGGAGGTAGATAAATAACTTCTCGACTCTTGACCTTTTGGCCAAGATCTGTTCCGAATAATACTGCACCCCATAGACTGGTATCGTCTTGGCCTTCGGGGCTTGATTCTGCCGGTCTATGGGTTTGTCCTGTGCAGTTCTAGGAGGTCCACCCTCCCAGGCTTCGCCTCCCCTCTTTGGGGAGGAGTAAGTTTATTGCTTACTGCCTGAGGCGCCTCTACCGGGGAATGCCGACGGAGCTGCCCAGGCAATTTTTAATGGCCAGAGTGCTCACCTCTCGGGCGCTGGCTTTTCAAACCCCACTTTCCCGACCCGATCTTGGGTCACATCTTACTTGTGGGAGTAAGATAAAAACTGGCCTTGTGCCTAACTCCTGGAGAGGAGTAAATCAAGACTCTGAAGGCTACTATCACTGTGTCTTCGAGTGGTTCTGAAAAAACATGTGCTCAACCTAGACAGACTATTCGCATGTCCCCATTTTTTAATGGTAAAATCGCCACCTTCGATTTAGGGTTAGAGTTGGGGTTAATAAAGGGCATGATTTTTTTTTAGGGATTGGGTTAGGGTCAGTGTTTTTATCAGTATTAGGTTTGGGTTATAAACTCTTTTTACTGACCAAAACAAAAATGATAAAACTTCACCCTTTTTTTATTATTTAGACATTATTTACTGATGATGCTTTCACAAACAATAACTATCATAGAATCATCTTTGCGTTCCCAAGCACAGTAACAACGTATGTACTGCATCCCATGTATAATTTTTCACGTGCGGCGGCCATGTTAGAATCGGGGCTCATAAAGTGAAATCGCACCTAAATTAAGCCTGCAAACTTAACTATAGTTTGTGTGAATATTTTCTTTCTTGTGCTTGAATTCCGTTTCATTCATGTGAATTTGATATTTCCTAGAAACTTCCTCTTTCGATGAGAGCCGGATGCCCGCCTAGGGCAAATATCACACCAGGTATTACCAGGTTTGATTCATCCTTTTGCTTCTGCTAAGAGCCCACCTCGTGCATCGTTCATACAGATGTACTAGCAATCCCCACATTACCCCCCAGTGCTGCTGAAATGATCCCTTCCGGGGTGTCCCATGTCAGACTTTGACCCCCATCCCATCTGATCGGGAGGGGGTGGGGGTCGGAGGTGGGTAGCGCTGGATCTGATTATTGTTGGTAGGAAGGATGAACTATGAATACTGGTAGAGTAAGCCCCATTTTTTTTTTTTTTACCTGCTGAGGGTAATCCGTTTTGTTACGCTGGCATTAAATTTCAACACTGGACCCCCGACATTAAAATAATAATAACAGGTTTTTAATGCTTTAACACCCCCTCCCATTCTCCAAGGTAACGTTGGATTTTTATTTGTCAGGATATAAGCTGAATTCTCTCTCTCTCTCTCTCTCTCTCTCTCTCTCTCACTCTCTCCGTGTTTGTGTGCGTGTACAAACAGATAGTTAGTCAGCTTGTTTCTGCTTTGTACAGGTCAACAGGTGTGTACCCCCTCCCAGTGCGAAGACACAAGATTGATGAACGACGACCTCTTCCTACTTCCCTTCCTCTTCCTCCTCCTCCTTTTTCTTCTTCTATGAGTTTTTGTTGCATGGGCCGTTTCATGTCTAACCCTCTCTCTCTCCTTTTCTCTCTCTCTCTCTCTCTCTCTCTCTCTCTCTCTCTCTCTTTATATATATATATGTATATATATATATATATATATATATATATATATATATATATATGTTGGAGAGATTAAAAATAGACATTCACTTAAAAGCATTAGTGCAATACTCCGACTCTGTCGTTGAGTTCTATCGGATGTCTTGATGCTTACGCTCGCCGCTTTCAGCGTAAACACAACTTAATTTCTCCGTTATCACGTGACAACCTCCCGTGACCTAAGGGATTGAGAACGAACTCTTACAGATTCAATGCGTCTCTGTGAACCGGGTTCGCTCTCTGAGATTGTCATTTCCCTGCGCTGATGAGAGCCGAAAGCTCGAAACGACGTCGTACGTAGGTAAAATATTTAAAAAATATAATTTAATATTATATATACATATATACAGAGCTTTACGGAGCCCTCCAAAAAGGAGCGTGCTCCAGGAGCACGCTCCTTTTTGCTGGAGGCAAGGAGAAGAGGGCTCATGTTATATTTAGCGGGAGTGGAGCGGAAGCAACTCCATTTGGGACTAAAGAGCGGTGGTTTAATCCTAAATTATTTGATTTTTTTTAAACATTATTTTTTTTTTATTCAGTAATACAAAGGAAAAGAAAAAGTCTCAGCTAAACTCTTTGAGTTATTTTTTAAATTATATCTCTGGTAAATGTATATGAGATAGGGAGAGAGAGAGAGAGAGGGAGAGGGGGAGAGGGGAAAGGAAGAGAGAGGGAGAAAGAACGAGAGAGTTACACATGGAAACAGAACACTGAACTTCTCAGGGTTTTTTCACATCTACATGTTACATTTTTGATAGGACAGATTTCTTAAGGCAGGAGACAATTTGGCAACAAATGTTTTCAAATGCATCAGTGAGTCTATAGATGTCTTTGAAGTTATTTTCTTAAAGATTTGACCGTTTTTTTTTTGTATTTATGACAATGGTGTTTATTGCTGATTGAATAAATAAGCAAATTTATTCATTTTAATTGAACTTTTATTTTTACCGTCGTCTTTTTGGCAACATTTTTTTATTCTTAAATTCACGACTAGTACTTTTTATGTTTGCTTTTGAATTCGTATAATTCCGTTAAAACTTGCTTTTGTAAATAGAATGTTCAAAGTTTTTTTTTTCATGTAATAAAATGTTAAAGCAGTAAAAAATATCTTTAGTCCAAAGAAAAAATATCTTTAGTCCAAGCAAAAAATATCTTTAGTCCAAGGAAAATAAAAACAATAAAAACCAACATGGCCGCCAGCAATTAAAACCTCGAATTAAAGTTAGATTCTCAACACTTTAAAAAGTAAATCAGAATTTTATTTCAGGCCCAAAAATACAATTAAGACCAAAAATCAGTTTCATCCAAAATTTGGGCGAATACCAAGCGAAATGAGCGGAAAAAAAACAGCGGTCCGTATTCTATAATTAAACCGATGTTTAAACTTAATTAAATTAAAGAAAATGTCTTAAATTTTAATTTAAAAAAAACATAATTAGACTTTCTGACTAATTTGTTGTTTTTTTTAGAACCGAAAGTAGATTAGATATATTTCTTTATCTTGAAAAATCTATTATCGAATATTAAAATTATAAACAGTTTGTTTTTATTATAGATTTAAAATATAGACGTTTTCACCTTTTTTATTTAAATTTTTAATTTTAATAGATGTTTTTGCCTGACCTAGGAAAACTTGCTCCAGTTAATTTTTCGGGGGAGGAAAATTTGACCCGATATTTTTTCAACTCCCAAGGTCTAGGCCAGATATTTTGTATGAAATTGTAATGGAAAAATCAATGGATCTCTGAATTGTTTATTGACAATTTATTGATATTTTTTGATCAACTTATTAAAAATATTTTTTTTAATTCAATCTTTAAAAAATGAACTTCATAAAACCCTGCACTTATATATATATATATATATATATATATATATATATATATATATATATATATATATATATATATATATATATATATAAAGTTGCATATAACTGCCTCCAACCCCTCTAGAAACACGTGTAAAAGTTATTTTGTTCCGAAATTTTTATTAAATCATAGAGAGATATAACTTAATACTTTATTATCTTTTGGATATTTTAAATTTTATAGTTTTACTATTGAGCTTCATTTTTGATTTTGAAAATTGATTCCTAGTCTAATCGATCTGAATTACATGTATTTGCTTATATATATATATATATATATATATATATATATATATATAATCTGTGTAAATTAATAGACATTCTTGTATGTGGCGAGGTAGCTCAGTGGCAGAGTACTCGCTTACCATGCAAGTGACTCGGGTTTCGAATCCTGAGTTCGGATGTGTCTTACTGATGAGCCCAAAGTAGGGCGAAACTCGAGTCTAGGACTTCCGGTTTGTTTCTTTTCATAGGTTGTGGGCTGCGGCGTTGTCTGATTGTGGAAATAATTATATATATCATCTCACATTCAAGAAATCTAATATATATATATATATATATATATATATATATATATATATATATATATATATATATATATATATATATATATATATATATATATATATATATATATATATATATATAGGATCAAATATAAACCAAAAGTAAAACTTTTAGTAGATGGAACCTATTGTGAAGAGGTATAGCTTAATATACGAGATAGAGCAATTGTAGAGGTAGCGGAAATTTACCACCCGGACAAACCGCATATCTTTTTTACGAAACTTTTCTTTTTTTTCACTGCGTTTTTCAATAATATTTTTCATATTTTTCAAATATTTGAACTTTGGTTTTTTCGAAAGCCAACTTATCCATCTGTATTTCTCCTCTGATGATAAGATCTCGATCTTTGAAAAGCCTTGGCTTAAGGAAAGAATAATAAACACTAGTTTATTACTGAATACACCTTGCATTGAACAATTGAAATTTGAAATAAATTTGGACAATAGTCGCATATTTATCACTCTTTTTTCTTATCTCTCTCTCTCTCTCTCTCTCTCTCTCTCTATATATATATATATATATATATATATATATATATATATATATATATATATATATATATATATATATATATATATATATATATATATATATATATAGTCTAAAGAAGCTTTGAGTTATTTAAAAAAAAATGTAAAATGCAGTTTAAATTTCCAGACAAACTAACTAAATCCAAGATATTGCAGACTTAACATTCGTTGGAAAATTAATAAATGAAAAAATATAAGTAAAAAAAAAAAGGGGGGGTAATTATCTAAGAGTGAAACAAAAACAGGAGACCTTAAACGTCTAATATTAACACGGGGATCATCAGCTGTTTACCATGTAACTGTTTCGGAGATTTAAAAACAGGATAGTTATAATATTCATGGCTCTTCAATGGTACTGATTATACTACCATTTCCCCAATAATCAAGTGTCGAAATAATTCAGCTTAAAATATCACTAATATATACATAATTAAAGAATAATAATGATAAAATAATAATAATATATTACCCTTAAGACTACCGTATGATATAGTAATTTGCATATCAAATAACATTAATTATAACAATAATAAAAAAAATAAAAATAATAATAATACTATCTAAACACTACATCCAAGAACCATTCTGCAATATGGTAGCTAGCAATAAAATTATATAGGAATTAAAGTTGCATTAAAAAATAAATAAAAAATAAAGCTTAAGTACCTTAGGTACCAGAAAAGTAATTAGATAAGAGGAAGGAAACCTAGCCATACAGATCTAAATACCCAATATATATATATATATATATATATATATATATATATATATACTGTAACTACCCGACGTTGTTCCGGAGTTTGTTTTTTTACTTTAATTTTGAAACTAGGCATTTTTTTTAAATAGGTATTTTTTATAAACTTTAAATGCAAACAAAGTTGTTATAAAGCTATAACTAATTTTGTTACGGTAATGTTGTTTTATTGTCTACTTATAAAATTATTGGATGTAAGTAGTTTTGAATTCTGTTAGCTGCTCTGAACAAATACAGTTCAAGGGAGATAACAGTATTTTCTTTAGTAAGATTTAGGTTTTCTTAATTGTTATTAGTTTTCGTTCGATGTTTATGAAGAAGTAGTGTTTAATTATTATTCTTAAATATTTTAAGTGTATTCTGAAAAGAATATTACCTTTATAGAAATAAAAACGTGTATCACTAAACTCCTACTTAAGATCCACGCGTTGGGAGCTGAACACGATAAAGTTAGGAATCAAAAAAATATTGTAATAATATTATTTTTTGAAGTACCCACAAAAAGATCTGGTAAAGAAAAGCATCGTTGTGTAGTTATAAAAATAGTTTGTATTAATAAAATTAAAACAAGCAAATGTGTTACATAGCTACTCCTGCGTGGACCGCGGCAGTACGCGTTTCGTATACTCGTCGTGTAGAGGGTCGCCATCTTCTTTCCTTCCTGCCGAACCACGCCGTCCGTTTCGCTTCTAGAGTTTTATAGGTTTTGGGGATCTTTAAAATTTAGGATTTCATAATTTTCATTCAGACATAATCTACACGGGTCGTCTAAGTTTCTACATGTACTGGCCTGTCTTACTATTTTCCATTCAATTATTGGTGAGTGTCCATTTTCTTTGAGCTCCCAATAATGGTTAGCTAGTGCTGTTTTAGTTCGACGTTCTTTGTTTTTAAATGTGCTTTTGTGGTCATAGTATCTGGTCTTAAAGTCGAGGGATGTCATACCCACGTAGTATTTCTTGTTATTTGGTCTTTCGTTGGCAAATATCGTTGCTTGGTATACAACACTTTTAGTTAGGCATTTATTTTGTAGTGGACAAAGTTTACGATTTATGCAGTTACATCTTTTCTCTTCATTGCTAACTTTTTCGTTTCTATTCGGGTTGTTATTATTAGTGTTTTGTTTATTTCTATTAGTATTGTTTATATTTTTGTTCTTCGTAGTGTTATTTTTGTTATATTTTCCACTTTGTTTATTTTTTCCTCTCTATTGTTGTCTTTTAGTATTTTGTTGTTGTGTGCCTTAATTATCATTTCTAGGTTTTCACAGCAGCTGTAGGATAATTTTAGATTATTTTTATTGAATATTTTATGTAGAGGGTTGGTTACGGGGAAGTGTTTTTCAATCAGATTTAGGAATTTTTTGCCTAGTTTAGTTTTTAGCATCTGGTTATAGGGAGGGGTATAGTAGATTATATTTCTTTTTCTTTTGTTTTTCTTTTTAATTTTGTTGTAATTATTGGTGTCCTGATTTTTATATTTAATTTCGGTATTATGGTAACCACTATTTTTTAGAGCTGTATTGTAAATGTTGATTGATTTTTTAAAAACGCTTTCGTTGCTAGAATTGTTGATAAGCCTACTTTCGATCGAATTCGGGATATGTTTTATGATTGATGGGGGGGGGGGTGATTAGACTTTGGGTGTACGTATATTGGGTTGGCGTTATCTTTTAGGTATGGTTCGTAGGTGTTTTTACTTAAGTTTAATGTGACGTCTAGAAAGTTCGTTGTTTTTATGTTAGTCATTACTTCTATTTTTAGGCCTAGTTTTTTTCATTTCCATATGTATAATTTTCTTGAAGTTTTCTCCCTTGACTTTGTTGGAGTCTCTTATTATCGCTAATCCATCATCTCTATAAAGGCCGATATCCGTATTATCGAATATATTTGTGAGTGTATATAAAATGAATAACCCCACAAGATCAGATGCCTCCGCAGAGTCAAGGGCACCCATGGCCAAATCAAAGGAGTTTGTCATATTCGTTTTAATCCATTGGTCCTCGTTGTTGATTAAAACTGATCTCCTACATTTTTTAATGATGTGAATTTCATCCTTGGATATATCGGTATATATCTCGGCGAATTCTAGGGCGATATTGAAGAGTTCTTCTGATATGGATGGGTAGAAGTCCACTATGTCGAATTGTAAGAAGGTACAATTGTTCTTATTTTCTATACTGTTAAACCAAGTGATTGCGTCGGCAGTATTCACCCATTGGTTTAATTCTAGGTCTTTTCTTATTTGTTTGTTAATTCTAGATAGAATTGTTTGGCTGATTCTTCCTATTTCTGGTTTGGTCGGATTAATTAAGCGAGTGCTAGGGTTATTGTTAAAGTTACTTTTGTGGTCTTTAAATAAGATATAGGCTTCCTTAGGTTTTAACTTACTGACTTTGTTGCTAATTTTTAGTTTATCTGTGATTTGTTTACTTTCAGTATTTATTATATCTATGTAGTTATGTTCGCTTGTATCTAGTTTTTTGTAGTTTTTTGTAATATTTTCTGTTAGTAGTTTGTTATACTCTTGTTTATCTATTTTGTAAAAATTTCTAGTTTTGTCCGCTTTTACGAATATTTTGTTAGAGTTGTTTATGTTTTTAACGATGGTGTGTAATTGTTTTTGGAAATTATTCTGTTGTTTGTGAAATTCTAAGTGTTTAATAACATTAAAGAGGTCATTTTCAAAGCTAGTCATGAGATCTATTGGTTTAGCGTTTTTTAGGCTTTTGAATCCGTAGGATTCTTTTGTATCTACGTGTTTATCTTTATTGTTAATGAAGAAGTGTGCTCGCCATCGAATTCGGCGTATTAGTTCGTCCGTTTTTTTAAATTAATTTAATAATGTATCCATGCTTGCTAGGTGTGGGGATATTCTTAATTGATGTTTCTAAGTTAATTTTTTCCATATTAGTTTTTAGTGGTGAAATAAACTCTTGTGAGAGTGCTCAACTGTTTGAGGAGCTAGATATTAGTACTTCATGTATCCACATAAAATATTATAAGGAGATATAATTTTTTATGTATCAGTTTTCAGTATTTACTTCAACAGTGCTCGATACGTAAGTAGAGCTATGTAGTAAGCAGTGAAAATATATATGGCAATCAAGCTACACAGAGGCTCCCGAAACACTTTCACTTAGGACGTTTGCAACCTTCACGTGGCCCCTTCCTGTAAGTATCCGATGTCTTTCTAGAAATAATTCTCACTAGGAAGATATCGGAGAAACAATGGAATAATCTGATTCATACGCAATGAATGAATAAAAGAATGAATGACGACAGATGGTGACTCGTTAAATATGCTGGGCTCCATCGCCTCACTGGGTTGGCATCATGTCGGGGATATGGCCGATAAAAATCGTATCTCAACTAAGGAAATGATTTCCAAAGAAATCTAACTAAAGCTAACTTTGGAAGTCAATTTTCTAAAAGCCGCGCAACAAATTCTAGCATGTAAAAGGGGCGTTAAACCGATGACGATGACGACGAATTTCATATAATTTCATTTTTCATAATGTTAAAAAGTGTATTACTTTATAATGTTATGCCCCATTTAGAACTTGTCACTACTTAGTAACAGAATGGGAAGTTTGTAGCGTTGTTGGGGCTCTAAGAACACAGTCTGTTGCATAGCAGAACGATTATTCTTCGTCTGGTAACAGCTGAAGTCTTGTTGAAACGTTGTGGCAGCAGCAGTAGTCGTCGTGACTGTCGCAGGAGATTTTATCTCTGTTTTCTTTTATGTTTGTTCCCGCCGTCATAAAAGTCGTGATGCATGTTGGGTTGTTTTCTTTCTTTTTCTTCGTAATGTATCAGCGGTTGCAATAGTTACTACGGATTAACAAAATAAGAACAGGGTACAATCTATGTTTAAAATTTTTTTGTTTTAGTTCACCCCAAACAAGGCAGACCGCCACTGTAGACGTAAGGGGCTACTGAGAGAAAAGAAAAGGGGAGAAGGTAGAGGGGAGTCAACCTAAATTTTCTTCTTTTTTTATATTGCTCTCAGAATTTTACATGTATACCGTAATATTACACCCTCCCCCCTTGAAAGAATCTTTGTAACCTTGACGTGGACCCTTCTGTGAAGAACAATTGCCACCCCCTGAATGAAGATCACGCATACGAGAGTTGTTTGTTTTTAATTTTTCCCTCTTTTTCTCACCCCCATCGTGTTTTTCTCTCCCTTTCTTTCTTTATGCTTCATCGCATTTCGCGTTTTCTGTATCACCCCTCACTCTCTTTCTCTCTCCCCGTCTCTTCACTTTCTCACTTTCGCTTTCTTTCTTTTAATGTTTTCTTTCTCTTCATTTTTTTCTTTCTCTTTCCTTGATCTCGAATTTCATTAATCTCTCTCTCTCTCTCTCTCTCTCTCTCTCTCTCACTCCCCCCCTCTCTATCTCTCTCTTTAATTAATTATCACCCTTTAAACATCTATTTAAATCGGGTTTTCTTAGTAAACAACAACATTGAGAAAGAAAAAAAGAAATAGAAATATTTTATTCTTTTTGAAGCAGACAAGATTGTCATCGAATTCTTTCAAAACGAAAATGCTGGCCAAATTACAGTCCTCATTTTTTTTTTTTACACCCAACCCCTCTCTGGCTGTGCAATTAATTGAGGAATGGACACTTTTATAACGCGACAATTACATACGCCGAGAGAAACCACCGACTGGAACCGTCTCTGGTCGACATCTACAACAATGAGACATAAGTAAAAAGGTTAACTTGACCAATGACCACTGCATTAACAAAAGGTCTTTAACCAGTTTTTGGCTCCGACTCTCATGCCAATCAAAATTAATGGTTGTCTACAAGGATTAAATCAACGTTTTCTTCTCTTCCTTCTTCTCGGCTTTTACGATTCATTTTTTTTTATTATTTACAGCTTGCTATATCTACCCGGTGTTGCCCGGGTGTCTTTTTACTTCTATTTTTATTTAATCTATAACCACACACCCCACCCCTGCCATTTCTCTTAATTAATTACTTGTAAGTAAATATTTATATTTTTGCAAAATTAATCCAATGAAAGAATATATGGCATTACAAAGATCGTTTTTCAAAGAAAATCTATGCGGCATCCTACGGGGTGGTGAAATTTAAATCCCATAAATAGTTTCGAGTCAGCTTTTTATCGACGAAATAGATATGGCGCAGAATACTATTCATTTTTTAAGCATGCAAGTCGACCATATTTTCCTCCTTTTTTAAATCGGATTTTGTTAAGTTTAATTGAATTACTTGCCGTTTCGTTTATGTTGCCAAACTCGTAATTTCTTTTTTTTCTCTAGTAAATTTATCAAATTTAGATTTAAATTTAATTTCCTGAAGTGTAACTGGCAATCTTTATACTGTATTGCAAAGTACGTTTTTATCACCATTTCTGTACTTAATGAAGCATTACTGTTTCTTCTAGAGGTTCACTTAGTTTCGGAATAAGTCTTGACAATCCGTCTGTCTGTGCTATTTTCTTTGTTGGAAGGAATTCCATTGCAAATTTAGTTTCCCATCTTTGCAAGCAATTCGCAGTATAAAAATATACTGCGAATTAAAAAATTAAAAAGCAAAACGGTTACCTGAAACGAAGTATTCTCTCTTTTTAGTATGTATTTAATGTTCAATAGCTCCGAATTTTCAATAGCTCCGAATTTACCAAGCAAGGGTCGAAACTTTTTCACGTCTGACCACGTAGAACAATCTTTTCTTAAAGATTTTTATCGTATCATCGAAAATATGTGACCTCTTCTTCTGGCCTGTACCTAAATTCTACAATTGAGTTAATTACAGAATCCAGAGAAAACGAATTAAAAACTTTACTCTCTCGGCTCGGCCTTTTGGCCAAGATCAAAGTGTAGTATCTGTTTCGATGGATACTGCACCCTCATAGACTGGTATTGTCTTGGCCTTCGGGGCTTGATTTACACCGGCCTATGGGTCTGTTGTGTGCAGTTCTAGGAGGTCCACCCTCCCAATCTTTGCCTCCCTTCTTTGGGGAGGAGTAAGTTTATTGCTTACTGCCTGAGGCGCCCCTACCGGGGAATGCCGACGGGGCTGCCCAGGCAATTTTTAATGGTCAGAGTGCTCACCTTCTCGGGCGCTGGCTTTTCAAGCCCCACTGACCGATCTTGGGTCACATCTTACCTTGTGGGAGTAAGATAAAACTGGCCTTGTGCCTAACCACCTGAAGAGGAGGTAAATAATACATTGGTCATTTTATCTCGCGAACTTTTCTAAGAGTCTTGAAAAGGATTTCTTCTGTCGTTCAAGATTGTCTCCATGTTTTTTTTTCGAGTCTTTCCATATCTTGACTACATTGTTTTTTTAATTCTTTCTTTAAGTCTTTCCATATCTTGACTACGCTGTTTTTCTTATTGTGAATACCGCATATGTCAATGCAAAATTATTCGATCGTCGTCAATCTA
Organism: Sepiola atlantica; assembly: GCA_963556195.1. Taxonomy (NCBI): domain Eukaryota; kingdom Metazoa; phylum Mollusca; class Cephalopoda; order Sepiida; family Sepiolidae; genus Sepiola; species Sepiola atlantica. Next base: position 70,644,802 of record OY744532.1, on the reverse strand, counting down.
TTGTATCATACACCAAAAATGAATAGAATAAATACACTCGAACACAAGATTAGGAACTAAAGTATATATCTTTTTATTCTTGCTCCCACATAACATATAACACGATGAATAACAATTACACATACATAATATTTATAGTCCTTTTCAGACTCAGTGCATTATTGTTGTAAGGGGTGTTATCACTTCACAACAAGTATATAAATTATTCCCGTGTCGTCAATAATGGTGAAAAATAGAAGATTATTGTAAAAGCAGGTTTTAAAACCTAGATCTTTTAACCGATTTCTTTCTTCTTTTTTTTTGCTAAAAGAATAATATAATTTTTTTTAACAAGTTGTCATATCAGATTATTTTTTTTTAAAATTAACTTACCTAACAGAAAACGATCCACATGTGCCTTCCAATTTTAAAGCTGTTACGCTGCCACAAGCTCCCAACCGCAGTTTAATATCCGACTTCATCCGAGACCAAGCATATATCTCTAGGCTTATCTTTATGGAAGCGTTAGCACCAGGGTGTGGCAGGTTGTGCAATTTGGAGTAGAAAGCGCTTTGCAATGATTCACGGTGAAAAAAAGGGCATAGTTTCTCAGTACTGGTACCACACACAATGGTCAGATTCGTGTAGGGAATAAATATATTTTTTCAAATTTTATGTAATAGCTTTGTCTTTGGGTAGCTTCTGTAATTGCTGATCGCTAAACTGCTGATCCACAAATTCGAAACGTAAAAATGGCATATTACTATAAACGCTGTAAAATTCCTATTCCTATTTATTTGGCGTCACTATTTATAAAAGCAGCCCACAACAAAATCACGCCAGGAAATCACAATTGCTGAAAAGGAATTAAAAACAGCTAAGAGACCATCTTTGCAAAGGTCTCTATGCGCCTCGCTAGATTTATCATGTAGTTGGGGAAGGCAACGAAATACGTCTTGCCAGGACGGGGTCTTAGCTCCAACTACTCAAACGGGAAACCTAGCTGCGTGTGTGCTGTAAGAAGTAATCCAACAATTCCTGTGTTATTACGCCAGGACCTATGATTGGCTGCTGGGCTAATAACTCAGCTATACACCTGTCTATTTACAGCAAAGAAAAATAGTGCATACAAATATGTGACTGCTACAGATTTCCAAGAACCAGAGATGTTTTGTTGCAAAACTGTTGCCACACTCACAGCAATGACACTGACTGCCAAACAGCTTCACATCAAGAAAGAATATGCGACAATTCAGTGGGTTTTGCTAGGGCTGTTTAAATATTACTAAATGCATGTGGCACTACAATATCACATGGTTTTGTGCGTGACACTGCTAGAACACATTTTCTACAACTAACTGATAGAGGACATTTTAAGATCTTCAAAATGCAGCAATATTTAGATGTGGTTGTGTAAAAATAATGATTAGAATCGGACATTTTCTACATAAGTGTAAAATTAAATCAGGGAATGAAAAATTCCATTAGAATTTAAGAGTAGAACTAGCACTACTTGTGCAGGATGTTGCATAATGGTAGGAAGTTCGAAGTGACACGTAGCCGGAAATTCGACCAACGAAATCATCACTGACAACACCAAAAAGTTGCACCAGTTTAAAACGAGTACAGCTGCATATGCACAATTAAATGACTCACCAACTGAACGTTCGTTGATTAACTTCGCAACATGAAGACCCATCAACTCGAACGACGCGCTCCAATACCACTACACAGCCACTTGTGCCTGCCTCTTCAAATCTGCAGACCCATTTGTAACCCTTGCACTCTGACAACTGTGTCGACTCACTTGCACTCACCACCTTTAACCGTGCAGACTCAATTGCACTCGTCACTCTCAACCATGAAAACTCGCACTCACCACCTTCAACCATACAGACTCACGACACCCTTTCTCCACTACGACGACGACGATTCAGCAACAGCCTTCTCACTTCTTTCTACAGCTGATCAACAATGACTCTCTGTCATCATCATCATCATCATCACCATCACCACCACCACCACCACCACCACCACCACCACCATCATCATCATCATCATCATCATCATCATCATCATCATCATCACCACCACCACCACCACCATCATCATCATCATCATCATCATCATCATCATCATCATCATCATCATCATCATCATCATCACCACCACCACCACCACCACCACCACCACCATCATCGTCATCATCATCGTCGTCATCATCATCATCATCATCATCATCATCATCATCATCATCATCATCATCATCATCACAGCAACTACAGCAGCTATCAACCGATCTATACATCATAAACATCTGTAACTTGTTCTGACGTCCTCTTTCTCCTGTTGACGTCCCCTTTTTCATGCTCATGCGTCTCCTGTTCCCGCTGACGTCCTCCTACAGCTCCTATTCATACCACCGTCCTTCCTGTTCCTGCTGATGCCCTTCCTGCACCAGCCAACATCCTTCTGCAGTTCCTGTTCCTGTCGATGTCTTCCTGCATCTCCTGCACCTTCCGACATCCCTTCGTAAGCTCCTGCCTCTGCCTACGCCCGGCTTTCCTCAGTCCCCGTCGATGTCCTGCCTTTCCTGCACTCGGCGACGCCCTCCTGCCGATCCAGCATTTGGCCACGTCTACATAGACCGGGCCTATCCGAGGCACCTCATTATACTTCAGGGACGTCCACGTCAATTTCCATGTGACATCGTCCATCCTTTTCTGCTGTTCAGTTTCCATGGACGCCACCAAACCTTTCCTACTATATAGTTTTCTGTGACGTCATCCTGCTCTTCTAGACCTTCCTGTTCCCAGTGACGTCACTCAGCCTATTCTTATTATCCAGTTCCCAATGACGCCCCCAGTAATCTCCAGCCTTTTCTGTTTGTTTGTTTTTTTTTGTTTTTTTTACCTTTTCAGTGCAATAAAGGCGATCTTTATTTCTACACTATTCACCTGCATTTGTCATTTCTTTTTTGCCATTGCCGTATTTTTTGTCTGTGTTTCTTTTCTTAGT